>VXBL01005127.1:53071-64949 GCA_013400195.1 Aramus guarauna
AAAAAAAAATCAGTCTGCAGTTTTATTTTCTTTCCTTCTTTATCAGTCATCTCCTCTAGAGTTGCATTTGAAAATGCAGATCACAAATGCTGTCAGGCAGGGTCTTACAGTGTTTTAGCGTTAACAGAGATAGATCATGTAGTCAGCAGAAAATATACGTGGATGCAAGTGGGGGGGTAGAAAGAAACACAACTTATCTCTGGGTTCTGCCAGACAGTTTTGGCAATAGAAAGTTCAAGTCTCATCTGTTGAGAAGATCAGTATAAGGAACTCGAGCTTTGATTTAAAGTTAGTTTCAAACTTGACTATCCCAGTTCTAATGACCAAGGGATAACAAAACCAAACCTCCCAGTTCTGTGTGACAGCAAACACAGAACAAATGTATTTTTCAGTTTGTTAGCCTTAGTGTTTGCCAGTTCTCTGCACACTGGTCACAATGAAGATTCAATTTCATATTGATGCATAAATTATCCAGGGGATCTTTCTTCAGGGTCTGCATGAAAGTACCTACTTAGAATAGCAGAAGCACAAACTGCAGAGGCAGCTGTATGCAAAAAGACAACTGCCCGGGGAACTCAAAGACAGTTACAGGGTTTTCAAGCTTACTCAGAAAACTCCTTATTTTGAACATCACTAGAAAATGAGAAAGCTAGCCTATCCCATTTAAACATTTGGGTTTAATTACTTCCTTGTAAAAATGCATTAATTTAAAAGTAAATCAAACTGGTAACTTCAAATATCTGTGATAACAGTTCACATACCACACACAGGTCTGATCTGCTATGACTTAACAGAGGAGTGGAAAATCAGTGAGAATGGAAAAGCAAAGCTAGGAGAGAAGCCCAGAGCCCTGCTCATTTCTTAGGCACATGTCGCTAGCATTAAGACTCCTCTTCCCACTTGTGCTGTAACAGTAGAGTGTTTTGCTGAATATTAAGGAGATCAGAGCTGGTAAAGAAAGGGGCATGGAAAATTTTGATAAATAGAGTTATGTTAGAATAGAAAAAATTGAATTAAGAGGAGATATAAAAGAGAAATATCATATGCGGTCCAGGAAAAAGCTAAGCACCGTCTGTACTCATCGGGGCTCTGCCACCGAGCAGGCTGCAGCCAACTGGGACTGCTCAGATGACCCAGGCACCTACTGTCACCTTGAAAACGTGACTGAACAAAAATCACAATGTGGATCCTGTTAATGGAGCTCCACAGTCAGTTCAGAGACATCTGCTATCTTACTAAAAGTAATCTTCTACTGCCTACTAGTAGTATTAAAAACTCCTTGAAAACAAGTTCGAATTTTCCTAAGTGAACAGAGGGTATTGTTTTCTACAATAAAGTTAAATAATTGATAAGTTCAATGGAAAAAATATGAGAAATGCTTTTAACAGCTGTTCTAGATAAAATAATCAATAGCCTTACTGTTAAAAGCCACACACACAAACATAATGAAATATAAGAATAAATTAAAACTTACCTGAGATACATAACCAGGAGGCACAAATATAGGCGGCATAGAACCATTTGGTGACATCATTGGAACATGTGCTGGACCTAAGAAGTAACAAGGTGCCACTTTTTAACAAACAAGGCTTTTACAAACTTGGGACACCTTTTTTTTTTTTTTTTGCCAAAAGTGGTGGCTCACTCTGGTGCCTGCAAAGCCAGCAACTGCATCCAACTCTTTATTTATGGAACTACTTTTAGACAAGCAGATTTCAAGCAAGGCTTAAACTACCCAATTAAAAAGTCAGTTAGGAGAGAAACTTAAATAATCAGGACTGTGAGTTTACAAAATATAAAGCGATGGTACCAAGTTTCCATCAAGAAAAATGATGCAATTCATGTCACTGATTGATAACTCATTTTCACATTCAAAAGACACATTAAGAATGACTTAACTTTCAGGAAGCATCCGGAATTTTAGATAATATTGCTTATTGCAGTATGACTGTATATCTATTCTACAAAAAGCACAGATTAGATTTATTCCAACCACGATGCTTATACAGCCAACTGTGTTTCTTTAATTGTACAAAAATTAGCCTAGATACATTTTAGTTCATATTTTGAGAGAGTTAAAAGCCTGTAGCAACAACATTCACACTATAGTAATGCTGATAGCTGGTCTACCAAATTATTGTTATTTTTAAATAGGATTTATTTTTCCAGTTTAAGCTGAAAGTCTTCTTGTCTGGGATTTGATGAAAACAGAACAGACGCATTTTATATAATATCATTTGAAATGGTGAAAAATATTACAAAAATGGAAGTACTGATAAATTCAACTTGACTTACAGGAGATATTTTGACCCGATTCAGACTTGCAGTTGTGTCACTTACCCCGAAGGTAAAAAGTTGTGTGTAGCCACACGCGGAGGGCAGCAATGCTCCCCTCGGTATCAGCAGGCTGCTAATGTCACCACCTTACAGCAAAGCGAGGTCAGACAGCGCCTAATCAAGCTGTTTAGATTAGCGGGGACTAAATCCCAAGGAAATTCATGCGTTGAGATTCAGAGAAGACAGTTATTCAAGGATCGTTACAAAAACAGTTGAGCTGCTGGCCTTTTATAAATTAGCAGCAAAGTCTGCAGAGATGCAGGGAATCTTGGCAGTTTCCCAGTGCTGTCTTATTTGTGCTTTAAGTCCAAACCGAAAAATCTGATTTTTCATCATCGCAGAACACACAAAACCACATTTGACATTACAGAAGCAAATGCTGGTAGTAATTCTGTGATATTTGCAAAAAGAAAATATTTGGATTCAGGACTTGAGTTTTTCCTTTACCTTGAATACACTGAATGTGTCCATCTTCAGTTGTAATTGTAAATGTTTCACCTGGGTTTACCTGCACAAGAATAACCTGTAGAAAACAAAATACAAAAGAGGTGTTTTGGTTTTTTTTTAAATTTTAGAAATTACCTGGGGGAAAAACCCACCTCTTCTTTATACCCATGTGTTAGATTAAAACAAAACACCTTTGGCAACCTGCAAGAGTTAAAAAGCAAGTTGAGAAACTGACAGGTAGAATGAAATTTCCTCATACTTTGACATAAAATCATTAATTTTGCATAATCAGTATTTTTCCTGGATTACTGCCAGAAATGCTTCCCTTGATATACTTGAAATAGTTAACTAACTTTTTCTTTTCAGTATTTTCACACTGGTTTTTCTTCTTTTACTGAAGCAAAAAATTACCTAAGATTCACCTTGCTTTCTAAGCTTTGCCTATGAGATTATTTCAGTTTCAGGGCTAAATTGGCAAAATCAGGAATATACACACACGCAAAAAAAAGAAAAACAAAAGAAAAAAGATGCTTTGCCCAAAACTCGGTCATGTTTTTTCATCAAAAGCGTGCTGGTACGTATTTTGACAATATATTCTCCAATGCTATCAAATAAAGTATGCAGTCCTTTGGGGGTGGAAGGAGAGTAGAAAAGGTGATAAATAACGATCAAGTGTATTTTCTCACATTTGTGTAATTCCGTAGCTAAAGAAATACAACTAACAGTGAGGTTCCGCAGGTCAGTTTGGACACGATCACCTTCACTATCACACAAATCAATGTGGACATCTGCCAGAATTATTCCTCAGGCCGTTTACAGCATCGTTTCCCTTGTGCTGGGTGACACAAACCATCACCTCATTCCACCCCATTCACAGCACACGCTTCAGTCTTATGGTAAAGTTCTGGCAGCTGTGGATCAGTCTTATTGTAACATGACATTACAACAAGAATTTTGCAGTGAGATTCTACTATATTCCATAGGCATAGGTCTAATTCGTAGTAAAATAATTTTGTGCTGCTTCATCTCTGCTGATGGAGCTCCATAAACTCCCCAGGCATCCCCACCACAGTTTCTCTACTCTCATCATTAGATTTTACCATCTAACTTCAACATTCTTGGCTTCCCTGAACCCATTACTCCACGCCTTAACCACCAACGAAATAAAGAATAAAGCACCAATAAAAGAAAAGATTGTTTTCTGTGATTTAGATGCCATGCCCTGTATATAAAGCCTTTTGCAATTTGTATCCGCTGTTTTTTGGAAATGGTACCACACTGGTAACTTCTACCAACAGCCTTTATCCATCCCTTAGCAGACCTTTTTCTAAAGGGCCACTATAAACCAGTCATTCCTTATGATAAGCTGACTACCTAAACACAGCACTTTGTACTTGCTGCTAATTTTCTAGGTTATCTTTCTAGTAATAAAAACAATTTCAGGCTTCCAAGATGCTTGTAGTTCCTCCCATTTCATATCAGCTGCAGACTTATTAAGTACACGTCAATTCTATTATATTGGCCATTAATAAAAAAAATCACTGAAAAGAACGAGACTTGAAATGGTCTTGTGGTCCCTCATTCAACCTTTGCATTTTGAGCAATTCCACTGACGACTCTTTTCCGAAGAGTTTGCCAAGTAGCTTATGCTGGCATTAACCAAAGCACATTTCTCCAGCTAACGTAGAAGAGAATAAGTACAAGCACACCCACGTTTCCTGAAGTTATAGCTTACGTCTCCTGCTTCTCTCTCCCTCTACTCCAGAGCACAACTTCTGCACAGGAAAGAGATTGAGGTTTGCACAGAACTGTTGCATTGAAACTGCCGTGTGTAAAGCAAGACTCTCAGGAGCAGACTGAGCAAAGCTGTTTAACCCTGATTTTACAGCTTCTGCACATTGCTATATTGGTCTTTTAGTTTTTAACAGGGGATGCAGAAGCAGACATGAACACAGACCCTGCTCCAGCGAGTTCACAGTACAGGAGAATTTTACTTTAGGTAGTTGAGTTGCTTTTGGACAGAAGTATAACACCAAAAAATCCTGAAAAGGGATCCATCCTGCCGGATAGACACTCGCAGGGTCAGGACTCCACTGGCAGGTAGGAAACCTCACAGCAAGGCTCATCTTTGGGGGCAAGAAAACTCAGAGGCAGGAAAGGGATCCTCTCAGAAATGCAGAGCCTCTAAGCATGTCACATCTTCCCAAGAGGTTTCAATTAACTGAACGGTTCAGGAAACTATTGACTGAACTCAGCGAAAAGGACCGTAAGTAAGCAGTGTAATCACAGGGCTGTAGAGCAGTTCAGAGACTGGAATTTCAGGAATGCAGGGGCAATGTCTTGGAGGAATGACTCACTATAATTAATGAAGCAAATGCAGTTCCATCTACCTTCCACCAAGGAAAATTGCCAGGAAGCTTGAGTGTTTCTAAGGAGTCAGACGACAGACTAGTGCGAGGAGTCCCAGGACTGGCAGCACCTTCGGGTGGCCCATGTAACCATTTCAGAACTAGCGGGATCCACAGTTTGAAAGTTATTTCAAAGCCCTGGTCAGCATTCTTCTTTTATCCCTTATTCACCCACTTTCCACTGCTGGAGGTTTTTTCAGAACAAGAAACCCTTCAAGAAAAATTCCAACTTATTCACTTCAATGTGAAATGAAACTGGGTGCTGCACCTGGCTGTTTGAAGTGATTGGCCAAACAGCTCAAGCTTTATTTCTGAGAACAAAACCAATCTATAATAGTCTATAATTAGCCTATCCTCCATGGCACTGGCAGCGAAATAATTAAAAATCATCTTACAAAGTTTCTAAGTTAGTACTCTATTTAAAAGCAAACTTGCAAATGTGAGCCGGTGGCTCAGAAGCCTCTCTAGAGAAAAGTGCCACAAACAAGAGCAGCAAGTGTATTTATCAGGCAACTGAAGGATGGCAAAAGGAGCTGGTTGTTAGAATGAGAAATGATGGCACATTCACATGAAATCACATTCCCAGCCTCGTGAAGATTGTTCACTAGACAGACTTATTTGTTATTTCCAATATAATTCAATTATAAGTCTTGGAGGACTATGAGTCTAAGTCTACTCTTCAGATGCCGTGCATCTCCAAGATACAACTCTTTTTTTTTTTTTTTTACCTCACCTGATTGCAAACAGTCTCCACTAGGTGCCAAAATTGTCAATGCCCGTCACCTTCTCTTGGGTCATTCAGTACACCCTCGTATTCTACACACGGATCTATACCAAGACATGCTACACAAATACAGCTATGGTGATGGTGTCTAATTAGATCTACTTGATTGCTTTCCCCTGTGTAACATGAAACATAACCTACTGAATAACCTCACAGCTGGTCAGTGTCTAAAATGTCACATTGCTAATGCTAGAACTTCAGAACTAGTTTAGAGACTCTATAGCTTCACTTATTTCAAAACACAGTCACTGTACCTTTATCTCCAGAGCCTGAGGAAAAAAAGCAGAGTACACTTTTCTTAATAAAGCCTGTATTTCCAAGTATACTACAACTGAAGCAATGCAGACCTCTCCTCCTTCCCCATCTGTAGCCATTACAAAGTAAAGGATATCGCCTTTAAAACTTTCCAGCATTTATGGTCTATCAGACCCTCAACAAGTCATGATTATTTTGTTGTACCCTGTTTATCCACTGTACATTCAAGCATGCCAAGGTCTTCGCTGTTACGCTTCATGATCATTTCACATGACAGTTATCCTCCAGAAACTTTTATGCAACTTTCCCTTCTGGATTAACCCCTTAATTCCCATTTCCATTAGCGTCAGACCCTTGAAGTTATATACTGATCAGATTAAAGCAATGGGCAGTTTCGTCCCTTGCTTCAACAAATGATTATTTAACTCCAGGCACATAAAGCCTTCAAATTTATGTTTTATTATCCTAGAAAAGCTCAGGTTGGAAGAGACTTTGAGAGACCATCTGGTCCAATCTCTTGTGGGAACAGGAGCCCAGATGAGATTATCCAGCACCCTGTCCAACCGCAGCCAGCCCACAAACAGCCACTTAGCTATTGAAAACCAACCAACTTTTTCTCTCCTACCAGGATCTGTCGTGTTTGTAGCTGCTAGGGCAGGGGGAAGGGGAAGATGCTTCTTAAATTAAGATCCAGCATTAAAATGTCATGGTGCCCGTAACATTTCTGAGTGCACTGAAAATCTATCTCCAAATGACAGCTAGGTCAGTGTTTGCAGTACAAGGCACTCTGCTTCTACTGCCAAACAGTAAATTCACTTCAAGTTTACAAACAATTTACATAAGCTTGTGTTTCAAATTGTTTTGTTTTCACTTTTGGCTGTATTTCTAATCGTACTCGGTACTTCTGAAGGGCTGTGTCCAATAAAATTCTAAAGTTTCAACTAAATATACTCAGGTTTCACCACTGCACTGTAATTATTAATGAAGATACTTAGCATCAGCAAGCCAAGGTCTTTCATTTCCCTGCAATTGACTTCTCGGTTTAGAGCACTGTAACCACTTGCTAATCTTCATTGATTATTTTACATGAGCTTTAAGAAGAGCTTTCAAAACCTTAGTACTTTATTAAATCCATATATTATATTTTTCCTTTAAGCCTTTGATTATGTAGTTTAATTAAAGCACTTACACGCATATAACAAACATTCCTTTTAATCTGCAATCTTTCCATACTGCTGCTATACTAATGTTGAATGATTTTCTTCCTCTCTATATTTGCACTTCTACTTTACTCATGATATCAGTGCTGAGGACCACTTGCTTTTCTACCTTTGCAAACCAGTAATGCCAACCTCCCTACTACCACCGCCGGCCCAGTATTACATGACTTGTATGAAGGTGCACCAGATTTCCTTGCCTGTTGTATGCTGTCCCCATTAACCATATGAGGTAGAAGCGGCACTTCATTCAATATCGGCGTAGCTTCTAGTGGAGGCGGCTGGTCGGCCATCATGTCTGAAAACCATTCATTGACAACCGCTCACATGAACTGCCTGCTGAAACAAAAAGAGAGTGTCGATATTAGATATGTCTCTCCCCTTCCTCAAACAATTCTCTACTTTGTTTGCCCAACTTGGTACCAATGTTTCAGAAGAAAGATACAGCAGTGCCTTCAGGACATTGGTTTTTTTTTGTTTTTTTTTTTTTTTTTTTCCTTGTTCTACTGACAAACACTTGCACTATGATATTAATTGAATTCTGCAATGACAGCAATTCAAGAACTTTTGAAAACTCGATAGGAAAATATCACCAGACTTCAACACTCCACAACTCTCCCCCAAAGACTGTCAAATAAATTGATCCTAACTGGAGGCAAAAGTTACTATAAAACATCCACTTTTAGCTTCGCTGCACATTTAAAAACTTGTGCAAACTGACAGTCTTAAAAGGAGGGAGGGGATCACATGCCATATATCCAGGTTCTTCACAATGGAGTACACCCAAGTAGTCTGACGTATTATCCAACTTTTCATTTTTAAGTACTGCATTTAAGCAATACCTATCCTTCTTCCAAAAATACACTCTTTAAATATGTATCATGCCTATTCAACTTGACATGCCACGAGTGATGACATCCGTACATAAATGAAGCCATTACGCAGCAGCACTTCCAACACTTATGCAGCGCTTTATTCCTAAATTTGGGGTGATCAAAAAAAACCTCCCAAACTGTGCAACTTCTCCAATGTTGCAACCTCATCAATACAGAAGTCCGACACAGTGAAAACAAGGCTTACGGCCACACAAGAGAGGACAGTACTTTGTACAAAAGTCTTTAACCGAGTACTGTGGAGAACTGCATGTGGAAGAGTGCTGCATAGTTTTGGGCTGCTAGTGAATAATCTGTAATTGTAGTAAGTCAAAATACAATCCAAATGTTAATGAATTTTCAGTGTATAGTTAATTCAGCATCCATAAAAAGCACAAGATAACAGGATACAGGAAATGCTGACATTTCCTTCTCCCTTCCCATTACCTCCTATAAACCCGTACAGAAGACAAAACACGGTTAGGATAGTCCAATTCATTAAAAATAAAAAACAAAATCAAAACAAAAAACATTTCCCCCCAAAATGTGTGCATGAACCAAGTCAATCTATACACAACTGCCAAATCCTTGTTTGGTTCTCTACAACCGGTATGGAAATGACGGGGGGGGGCAGGAAGATGCCTGATTAATTCTGTACTTTTAGGACTGAATCGTCAGGAGATTAGCAACAGTGGGAGAAATATCATAGCCTGTTATCATTTCACCTGGTGTTAACTCATTTCGTTCACATTCAGTTGAAGTTACACAGATTTCTCCTGTATTACCACTACAAGGTAAAGAGGCTGGTAGCATTCATTGGTAAAAACCACATTCATTCTTGTTTGCAAAAGCACCTCGAAATAACTGCTACAATCACACAGCCACAAAATGCAGCATTACAAAGAAACCAGCTCATTCTGCATACCAACTGTTTTCCGGGTCTGCTCCAGTAACAATATTAAGAGGCCAAATATGACCACACAGGTGCACATGACCTTAAAGTTTAAATTTGTATCAGGTTTGTCCTAAATATACTTAACTACCTTAGCATGTCATTTATTTCCTGAATTAAATAATCCTCCATGCTATTTGTCAGATTCTGAATTACCTCCGCCAAGGAAAACAAACTCATCTGATTGTATGTAACTATTCCACTTAAAAATAGCTGCACGGTACCATCACCAGTCAGTACGTTAAAATTGAGGCAGAAGTTTATTCCACTACACCTTTCCCATTTTTAGAGGTTTAGAGGTTAGATTTAAGTCTTAAGAGCCATAATAGGAATTCAGTATACACAGGCAGGTTAAAAATACTTTATTTTACATATGCGCATAGTCTCAATTTCTTTCATCTAAGAACCTCAAAGATGACAGAAATTAGCACTTAACACCAAGGGGAAAACCCTTTAGCAAACTGCAACTACATTTCCATTTAAATGTTCAACCAAAACAACCAGCTGTAGAAAAACATGTTCTGAAACAAATCTCAGTGCCACCTGCAATTTTTAATAAACGTTCAAAGTTTCTATCCTAGTCTCCTACGCCAGTTGAATATGATTCTCTGAGGCTTGGTCTACGTTAGCGAGCAGCACAGCGTAGTTTGCACAAATTGTAGAGCAGAGCATCAACATCCACGTGGGTTTTAGAATCCTTAATCTATTGCCTAATGATACAGGTAGTATTTACATTTACACCTACACACACACACGTTCTACTTGCTTAGTGCTGTAACTTCACATTTGTCAGAGGAAAACTTAATACTTGGAGCATTAGGAAACAAATGGTTTTATACAGTTAATGACGAGCTCCAAAGACAGCAAACAAAATTTCATGCCTTAGTAGGAATGTCCATATGGTCAGAGAAAAATAGAAGTACTTGCATAAGTGAAACCATTTTAATAACTCTTGGGCAGTTTCACCTGACTCAGAACATTAACGCTTTACTGTACACCTGGGCTCAGATGGCTGCAAGTAGCAGAACATTAATGATAAAGAGGAACATCCCACTGCAACGCTGACAGATTTGCAAAACCCATTTTTTGGGGGTTTAGAGCACAGCTTCGTTCTGTGAAAATACATGGGACTCAAGCTCTTCCCGGTGTAATAGGTAAACTTTCCAAGGGAAATAAAGCTTTCACAGTGAACATGCTATCAACGGGTTCGCCTCCCAAAACTCTCCATTTCATTCAAGGAAGTAGGTGGTATTTGGGTAAATAAAAAGAGAATCCCTGAAAAGTTATTACATACTCAGCACAATTTCCTGACAAACAAAACAAAGAAATAGAGATCCATCCCAAAAAGCCATTACCCACACCCTCCTACTGCTAGTCAGCCCAGGAGTGAGGAACCCAGCCCTGCCGTCCCCCTGCTCGGCCCCACGACTCTCCCGCCGAAGGCAGCGGCAGGGTAAGGCAGGCGGCACGGCTGCGAGGGACCAAGGCACTGGCAGCTAAAGAAAAGGCGGAGGGCATCCACTGCATGGGCTGAGAGGAGATTCCAGCATCCCAAACTCACCTCCACCCGCGACTCTCAAAGTCCTGCCAAGTCTCACAGGTTCCCTTAAATGCTGTCACTGACGCCGGGCACTCGATGAACCCTCGGTTTTACCCCAAACCAAGTTACTAGCTGGATTTGCCTATCCAAGCTGAGTTGTACATGGCCCAAAAAGGAATAACTTACCAACACGCAGAACTGCATCAAAAAGCTTCTTGGGAACCCTAAAGGTAGTTTGTTCTATCACATGCTTGGTAAGAGAGGCTCACATCACTATTTTCCAGGTCTGTTCCTGGTAGCCAGGTGGTTGAAATTTATCATCACTACTAACTATCCAACTGGTCAGGGTTAAAAAAATTAAAAAAATTGTTTGTACTAAGAACTCACAGGTTGCATTGATATTAAAGATGAGCTAATACACAAAGTTTTAAATTCTAGACTGAAAATAAACAAGAAAAATCCCATCTGCAAGAATTAAAGAAGAGGCAAATTTTGTAGGTTCCAGTATTACAAAGGAATATATTGAAAATTAGTGAATCACAGAATCCCAGACTGGTTTGTGCTGGAAGGGACCTCAAAATCCCACCCAGTCCCACCCCTTGCCATGGGCAGGGACACCCTCCACTAGCCCAGGTTGCCCAAAGCCCCATCCAACCTGGCCTTGAACACTGCCAGGGAGCCAGGGGCAGCCACAGCTTCTCTGGGCACCCTGGGCCAGGGCCTCAGCACCCTCACAGGGAAGGATTTCTTCCTCATATCTAATCTCAATCTCCCCTCCTTCAGCTTAAGGCCATTACCCCTTGAATCATTATATATGAATCAGTAGCAGAATTTGTAGAGATATCTTACAGAACTTTGTCACCATGCACTGGAGATTTTTGAGTCTAAACAGAATTAAATAGATTAATTTTTAGAAAGTTTACATTTTGCAAGGGCACTTCTGGCCCGATTAATTTCTTTACAGTGGTTTCTATTAGACATCAGCTAAAGGTCATTCCCAAACCATGTTTGAGCTGAAGGATGAATACAGCCCATATCGCACGATAGCCATGTAAAAAAAAAAAAA
>VXBL01005127.1:64981-77577 GCA_013400195.1 Aramus guarauna
AAAAAAAGGGACTAAATATCTCAAAAACAAACTGTTTTAGCAAAGCTGAAAGAAGTAATCGTGTGTATCGCGTTTCTAAGTTAACAGAAATCTACACTGGAAATAGCTTGAGCTACTGCTTTCAAAGATTATTTGTTCAAGACACGCGCATCTAAAAAGCTGAAATATTTTGTCATTTCACAACATTAAATATATATTATAAATCAAATAAAACCATCTCATTTCTTAAAAATGTTCCGAGAAGCGTTCCTGAGCAATTCAACACTGTGCTAATGTAATATGGTTAATCATGTTAACCATATTAAAAAAAAGGCAATATTTTCCACTGACAGTCTCACACTACAAAGGCTTCTAAGAAAAACAGAAAATCTTAATGACCAGCCTTCCAGAAAACAATTACAGTATACAGCGGCTGTGCCTGACCTCACTTCCTGACATAGTAAAAACGCCGAGACTCTGGAAGACTGAAACATTGGCCTTCCCTTTTCTCCAGCCCAAATTCTTCTCAACCAGTGCTGCAGTCATCCTGGACCCCATCCAGCTCCCGAGGATTCGCACTGAACTCAGTGTTCATTGATTCATGCCTATTCCCGTCTGAAGTCAGCGCCGCAGCCGAGAAAGCCGGGCTCTTATTTACATACAAACCAGCTATTATGCTCCCTATACGGAATGAGCAGAGTAAAGGGAGCCAACAGAAGTCTGTATGATGTCGGATCATCGTACCTTAAGTCTGGAAAACATCATGGATTCTCATGAGACATTCTGAAATCAAAATCTAAAATAGTTTAAAATAGTTTCAATCCAAAGTGGAATAAATATGCAAGTCCAGTACATAGGGGTAGTTACTAACAAATGTTTACTACAACTAGTAGAAACAATGCGTAATGCATTACAAAGTCTCCTTTAACTCACAGTCACTTCCACCTGAATGATGCAACAGAAACAATTTCAAAATCATAACAGTAATATCTCTAAGAAAACATTATCACCAGAATAACTTTCCTGTATAAACACATCGCTTCTGTTGTATCAACAGAAAACACCAACACCACATCAACAATTTTGCAGACATGGTTTCTCTTTAGGCAGCAAAAATGAATTTGCAACTATTTATGTGCAGGGCATGCAAACCCAAAGAAAAGTAGTTTGTGTATTCATTAAATGTATTTTGTACTACCATACAAAATAAGAAAAATTTCATATACTGGAAGAACAACTTTTTCTTTGGAACTCTATCCTTTAATCATATTTATAGAATATGAGATTATCTATTGTGCAAATATGTAGCAGGATTTTTAAATACATAATACTGCTATCTCATAATAAAGTATTTTCCTAAGATATTAAAAATCTCTCTCCAGACAGGTATCGCACAGCAACTAAATGGGAGGAACACTGTAGCTAGAAATGGATCAGCTTCATTCCACTGCCCAGAGTGGAAACGGAACAGATTTCATAAACAGTAAAAACCAAAAAGTTTATAATCCCACAGAGAAGCCACCACAAAGACTGTATTTGCATTGTAATAAGTGCTGGATTTAATATGAGAAAGTTCCTATTCCTTTTTTTTTTTTTTTTTAAATACAGTATGACTGAGTTAGAAAGAACAATGTGTCCAGGACCGAAGAGGAAGTCTGAGGGAGAGCTAGAAATTTAGCTCAGACTTCCTGATTTCTAGGTTCAGTGCCTAATGCAACCTTCTAGCCTGATCGTAAGTTTACCCCTACTGCAGGAAGTAAACTACCACAATATTGCTACTTATTAAAAGCAGTATTGTATAAAACCCTAAAGCTTTAATTGTACTCTTTTAATTAATAGAATTACTAATTGGTATCATATAGTTACTATACTTTTATATATTATATATATTTATTTTCTCTAAGTGGGGGGGGAACAAACCCAAAGTCTCATTACAAGCAACATACGTACTATCTTTTACCTTTGGAAAAAAGTAACATCTAGAACTGGATCTGTGGACACATATACATGAACCTCATGTACTCTGATAAAAAAAAAAACAAAACACAAAAACAACCAACGTTGAGACACCACTGTGCCTTAAACTCCAGATCTCTTGCAAACTGAGACCTCTGAGTATTTTAAACACCTTCTAACCCATCAGTTAAATTTTGTTAAAAGGTTGTTAAAAAGAGCAACATTAGACCCAAACAAAAGTCATCCCCAGGCTAAGGAATAGCCTCATCAGAAAGATCAAACCTTACTTAGGAATTCTAAAAAAACCCCTCACCCCTCCAGATCTGAAATTCATGCCCCACGCAATTTTGAGGTAGGAAACATTTTGGAAAAAAAAGATACAAGCTACCCTCTCCCACCCAGGTTTTTCAAATAAACAGTATTAACAAGGTGTTTAAGATATCATCCCAATCCTAAAATAGTTCTTCTCTGCCACAGGACCACACATGAGACATTCTAGGTGGATTGGTTTACTTTTAGCAAAATTAAGGGAATGAGAGACTTAACAGAATCAGACTTAACAGAAGCTCAGTTACAACTTTAGCTCTGAAGAGACCACCATCACTCCATAACAGTCATCTGTTCAAAACTAAATATATGTTTTGATTAAAATGTTGGAAATAATTTATAATGACACCCAAGTGAATTTGTCTGCACCATCTTGTACGGAGTTTGGCTTCTAGCCAGAAGGGCACCGCAACTTCAATGCTGAAAACGTTCTTCATGACCTACCCAACAAATGTGCTCAGTCAATCCTTTGTTAATACTTAGAGCTGTGAAAAGCCCGATGTCATTTTGATCTGGGTATTGCTAGGACCTTACAATTTTGACCTAGGGGAGGTCTGGGGCTCAAGTAAAACAAAAAAGACCTCAACAAAATGCTCACCCCAACTCCACAGACACTTAGTACGAGGTTTCTGCGCTCTGCGTCAACTGCTTTCTTCTAGAAACTCTTTAAAAAGCTTTAAAAGTGTCAATTCCAAAACATCTAAACTCCTGCTGTATTGCAGATGCTCTGATGTAGAACTACATGCTTTACATGTGGAACATCACAAGCTCTAAGGAAAATAGTAGAACCACCTAATCCTAGTGTTGCACTGCCATCATGCAAAGTGCTTCTGCTCAGGACCACATCCAAAGCGACAACTAACAATTTCACTGCCAGCAGCTTTCAAAAGTGGGGCAGGGAATATCTGAAAAGACCACAGATCTGTCAACTCTATAGAGGCCCAAACATCTCCCTGTATTTTCCAGAAAGTTTAACAGTTAATGCTTATTCCAAAGTAGTGCTAATAGTTTCCATGGTAAAACACAAAAGTGACCACAAACCATTTATCATAATTTGGATCGCCCATCTGTGCTCACAAAGACCATCTGGGGATCAAACACATCAGGTCAGTCACCAGAAGAACCTCTAGTAACTTCCTAAAAACTGCAGAAAGCTGGCTGGCTCCTGCAGCCACCAACAAGAATGACCCATGGAGGGGGAAGCCCAAGGTGTAAATGTTCTGTAGGAGAGCAGGGGGAAAAAAAAGCAACTAATAATTTAGAGAAGGACCCTTTTTTTCTCAAAATGATTAAATTAACATCTCTCAGGGTATTGCGAGACCTCGTTGCCCATAGAAACTCTCTCTAAAGGAAAAGCAAGAGTGAGATGGAAAGCCTTCATATCATGACCACCAAAACCCCCTAAAACCACAAAGAAACAGCAGACGCAACATAGTAAGACACAGGGAAACTCAGACATAAGCGATAACATCAACTTCCATCCTCCCTTACCAATCTGGATCAGGTTCCTGATGTGACTGCGCCAGGAAAGCAATAAAAAAAATCTTCTCCCCTCCACGCTCAAATAGAAGCGACACAAGCAACCACTCACAGCATTTAAGAATATTTTCTAGCCTGAAACTACATCCCTCAAGATTTGAGAGCTCTGTTCCATGGTGGGGAGAGGAGGAAAGGCAAGTCACAATCTGAAGGGCAGTGCTCACCCTACACACATCTTCCCAGTGACTGCAGAACTTCTTGCTGTTCTTCACAAGAGAAACTCCACTGTTAAGAACTGTGGGAAGAAAGTACCTGTCAATGCCCAGAATACATTAGATTTGACCTGATTTGAGCTGTTATTACAACGTGCTCATTGGTCATACTGTGGCCATGTTTGTTCTCTTTATTATTCATTTACGAGGCCCATAAAGTTTGTATTAACAGTTTCTATAATGCAAACATCACATTGCTTTTAGATAACTATTTTCCTTTATTGTTTGACTTATTTCATGTCTTTACTCTTATTGCCAGAAAAGCAGAGTCATATCCTAAGCACTTCTGTGTTGCTTCCTAAGCAACCAGCCCAATAAAACCAGCTCCATAAAACGAAACCCAGTAGTTCCTGGAAGGTCCTATTCCTCCTTCTAGAAATGTTCAAGAGAACCAAACTCCTCAAATGACTGAGCCATAAAAGAGTTTCATTCTTATTTCAACTTTAAAAAAGTAATGGGATAAAGATATTTTCCACATATATGGATGTTGTTAAAAAAAAAAAAAAAAATTAAATGCAAAACTGACTGCTTCTTTCCACTGGCTAGCAAGGTGCCACGTTCTGGCATCAGCTAAGTTGCTCATTTTAATGTTCTAAAGCTATACAAAAGCATGAAAATTTCAAGCTTATACAAAAAAGCTTTTAATAAATGCGATGCAACAGCATTTTTACTTAAAATATGATTTTCTAAGCGTCAAACTTTGCCCTTTGAATTTCAAAACATTGTTCTGGTTGTTCAGGCCTTGAAGGAAACCAGTTTATTTACATATTAACAACATACTACTGAAATTCTATATTCAAATGTCTATCTAAATCACTTAGAAGTTATGGAAGTGACATACACCACGGTTCATTGAAAAGTAATTAAAAAAAAAACCAAAAAACAAAAACTGCTGACCAGAGTCACAAGAAGTAGAGTACACTGTTGAAAACTGAGAGTGTATTTCTTTGCAAATAAAATACACAGGTCTGGAAAGACAACCCTATAGTCTTAAGGGCACAAGCCCCTCTATGTACCTGAAAACATATCTTGGTGATAATATGGGAAGGGCCACAGGGAAACCTTAACCAGTCAGCAAAAAGGTAGCTGGAGTTTGCACCTTTAAGTAACTACAGATGAAACAAAATGTTTAAAACCGTGCCAAGATTTACAAGATGGGAATGGCAAGTTTCTACAGGGAGCTGCACTGCTCCGAGATTCTGAAATTCAGGTTAAGGATCTGAATAACTATGTACAATTCTTGTCTATGGGACAAATTTGGTCTTAAAGTGGAATGTAAAATTGAATCCCTTTTACAATATTCTTTCCCCTCAAAAGAAACAAGTTCTGCCCATTTATTTACCAATTTTCTTCAATTTGAGGGGAAAAAGTTCTGTTTCAAAGAATGAAAACAATCCAAAGAAACGGCTATTGTACATGCAGACAAGTCCACCGCAAGAGAAACATATATTCCATAGCAGCTGAGTTTCCTCCCAATAGCGAGGAATACCTAGTTCATGGCAAGCAATAAATACCTAAGTATTTTTAAAAGTTTTGCATATAATTGTCAAGTAAGAACTGGCTGAGGAGCAGGCAGAAAAGTGGCAAATTTAAGCGTACCCTGAGCTTGGCTGGTCTTTGTCCTACGCGATGTACTTCCAGACACCCAACACGCCACACCGCGTGTTGTGCTCGGAGCCAATGAAACCTCCTGGGATTATGTCAGGGAAGCACCAAAACTCAGACCTTTTTAGTGCCAGAGCTGGATAATACTTGTCCTAAATTTAGCCAGAGAACATTATAGGATGGCAGACACATGCACAAAGTTGGTACAGCTGGTATGACACAATCAAGATGTGATTCAAAAGTTATTTTCCAAATGCTTGCATTCCAAGTCTTGAATAACAATTTATTTACTTTAAACTTGACTGTAAGAGAGAGTAATCATCCAGATCACTAGAACCAACAGCAACAACGCTATTTCCAGGAAAGGCTCCCTACCATGACACCAGTCAGAGTCATCAGTTGTTGTCTAAGCCAACAAAACAGAAGTAAAATCAGGACTTCACAAGACTAATTCAAGCAGGAGTTTGCTTTCAGGCACTACAGAAAGCACAAAAATACAGCGAAAGCAAAGGGTTTCTTCAACTTGTACGAGAATATGCAAACTTCCAGCAAGGAAGAGTTACTTTGATACACAAACTGAAGATTGTTTTCTTTGCACAACATGAGACGAGGTTCAGGCTGTAATGCTTCAGCTGCACAGCGGATCAAATTAGTCTAGTTAAAACAGGTTATACTTAAACCAAGGGCTAAAACACACCAATAAATTACTTAAATTACCACAACTGAGCAGTCCCATGGTAACAGACCATGTGCGTTTTTTTAGTTCATAGAAAATGCAAGGTAAAATGCAAGTATGAGATCATACGCATGAGGTTTAAGCAAGCGCACCTCAATCAGCGTTTGTGAGGAACAGGCATAGAACCATTTAGCACAGTTCAGCTGATGCACGGTAACACACTAAAATAATTCGCTTCTGTATCTGAGCTTTAAATATTTACTGGTAAATCAGTTAAACTGCTACAAGTTCAGTGATGTAATCACACCTTTAGGTAAGAGCAGAAGTGGAAGTTACCACAGTTTTGAAGACTCTAAGGATGACAGTTTACATATATCTGTTTTTATAAAGTTTGTATTTTAAGAAATCTGGCCATTAAAAAGCAAAATGACAGTTTACAATACACCAAACCCTTGTTTACACAGCATCTTCCAAAACTGAATGATTCTTCTAAATAATTATCACCTCTGACATTTTGAAATGGACAAACACACATGCATGGGTAAGCAGATTAAACCTTCTGATGAGAACAGTCACTCTGTTCAATACCAACATGTACCGTCCTGCAAATACTTAAAGAGTACTAAAGCTACTTACATCCATGCAAATATTAAAGGTTGCCTTTATCCCTTCAAGTAATTGTAGTATAATGAACCCAACAGAAGTTATATGTTAACGGTACAGATCACTAGCTTGGAACACTTTAATACTTCACGTAGCAGAACTGAAAGCAACTGATGCCCATTAAAAAAAGGTATCACTGTTGAAGCTATTTAATAAAGGGCATTAAACAGCAGATAAAAATACTTCATCTAAATTTATAAACCTGTATTTAACATGGTTAAACAATTTTCCTCCCAAAATACCCTATTCAACTCCAGGAGACTGTAACATCATCACTAATTTTTTTTTTCTTTATATCCTGTAGGGAATCTATCTGCTGATTGATCTTTCACTCACAGGACACTCTCAACTTTTCTCCCTGAAGACTTGTTTTGTACTTACTTCCGTAGTTTCACATCACATTCTGATCTACGCTGATCAGCTACCATCCAGTTCTTTCCTCAATTTCTTCTGTCGCATTGGACAATTGTGAATCAAACAAGGGCTCGGGAAAATGGGGTAAACTGCTCTTTAGCAACTTGAGACTAGCACATTACACTTGAATGTTGGTGTATAGTGGTGACTTGAAAACTATTTCTTCATTAGAGGGAACTTAGTCACAGCACTAATAATCCCCCATCATAGAAAAACTAAAATCTGCTTGGATTAAAACCTGCTTGGATGCCTTTCAATTCAATGAACAGCACATGAGCTGTGGTGTAACGCAAAAATGCAGTTTCATCCTCTAATACAGCCGACGTGCGATTGCTTTCCTCAACGCAGCAGTCACACCAGGCTAAAGAACACACTGCTTTAAGCTACGTGCAGCCAACGTCACGCACACAATGATCAAAACCTTGTCAAAGGATAGGGTTAATTAGTGACTATACAACCCTTGTGTAGTATTGATGGATACCCATTTTGAGCAATATAAACAACTGCTCTCTTCTAATCCACAGGTAGATCATGAAACTTGAATCTCAATATACAAACCGGAAAGACCAAGTCTCCATCAATGCAATGGGTGGTTCTATCCCTAAATTTCTTTTTAGAAAAAAGCTTGACGATGGTCTTCAGGTCATACTCATGTCAACTCTTCAAAAAATAAAAACTACTTTGTGTCTTTCTATCAAAAAGGTGGTTTCCAATTCACAAATACTTTATACTGCATCCACTTACTCTCCTCCCATGTAAAACACACTGGTTTAGCCAACAGCTTCTAAAACTTATCCTTACTTTTGGCTACTTGTATTTTTGAGAATGCAACTGCCATGGTTTCATAAGGGTCGTGCAGTATTGTACATCAGAAGACAATTCACAGGAGTCTTCATAAAAAAAAAAAANTCTTGCTCTCACAATTTTCGGGCATATTTCTTTTTGCTTCTCAAGCGGGTCAGTTCCATGACCTGATCAATTCCATGACTGAGGAGCTCAACTCCATGAGCTCCAACTAAAACTGATGGATCTGAGTAACACCACCTAGTTAGCAGCATGCTACCACCCACTTGAGTCATTTTCTATGCAGGAAATGCATTTTACTAAACTCAGGATTTCTTTCTTTATCCAGAAACCAATTATACAAGTCTCTCCAAGACAAAACTTCCAGGGAAGGGAATAGGGGGTGAGGGGGAGAGAGCAAATAAGGTGAAAATAGAGATAAGGTTACTACCTTATAAAATCAATAAAGTTCATGTGGAATACTGAACCTCTCCTTACCTCAAGAACTCTGTCAGTTCTTCCTTCCCCAATTCATTTTTTCCATTTGATAATAAGTTATCAAAAAACTTCTTCCGGGGGTGGGTGGGGAAGGAATCCTAAACTTAGGAGTCTGTCAAATATTTTTATATTATATCACCTTTAAAGTGTTACTTAACAAGAAAAACACACTTCATAAAATCTGGGAGAATAGCAAGTTATGTCTAATTACCGTTGACACTCTCCTGCCTTGAATTTGCTCCTGTTGATAAATGTTACACGGCCAGTGCCTGCTGTGGTCTGAGCAATGTGCTGTACTGTCCCTCAGTCTTCTTCCTGCAGACAAGAAAAAAGAAACAGTAATTTTCTTTGCAGTGACTTGGCAAGCAGAAAGTCTTAAGAAAAAAAAAAAGGTGCAGAAAACAACCTACATTCAATAAAACAAGAGACATCAGAGAACAGGCAATGATTAACTCCACTAGAATCAGCAAATAAAACTCAAGGAAGACTCCACTGGGAAAGAACCAGAAGACCTCACGCAGTATTCTTGCATTCATTCAGCACGCACAGAATGCAAACCTGACAACTGCGCAAACATTGCACACGCGTTTAATGTTATAAGAGCCAAAGACACTCCATTGCTTAAGCTACCATCTAATTAGTTAAAGGTAACTACGAAGACAGTTCCCGCATGAAGGACCGCTCCAAGAAATCGCTGCCCGCGTAGCTCCTTGAGGTAGTTTACAGACTAAGCTGGCTAACTTTGCCCTGAGCCAGCAAGCAGAAGCTCACAGCTTCCTCCAGCAAACACAGCAGATCCATTGTTATTTTCACCAGAAAGGTGATACTGTCTTGAAGTCGCAGATGTTTCTGAAGTCACAGCCTAATAAATGTTCCTCTTGAACTACTTTTAATAAGACATGGGCAAACCCCCCCCCCCAAAAAACCAAAGTATCAGGCCCCAATGCTGGAAAAGCAAATCTTGAGCAAACGGAGGCATTTTTCACATCAATCAAGATATTGGGAACAATAGCAGATTTACATTAAGACTGAAACGGACTAAGGGCTCTGAGCCAGTGGTCTGTCTTTGCTGGTCAATACACAGAAAGGATTGTGTTAGCACCACTGAAAGAATAAATTATCGCTGCTTTTACAATAAGCTCTTCAAGAATGCAATAAAGAGTTCAGTGTGTGCTCCTCACTCAGGAATCCAAAACTTTTCAGTTAAGGTCTGGCTTGCAGCAAAGATAACAGCTGAAAACTAACCATCTTGACCTTGGTAAGCTTCATGACAACTTGCTAAAAACAGGTGAAAAAAATGTGAAGGTTACTTCTCTGATATTCACTGGCCTTGAAACCAGAGCAATGAGCAAATTTCAAATACCGATAGTTCAGTTCTGATCATTATGAGATATAGCAAAATTAGAAGTGAGAAATGTAATTTTTTTTCCTGAAGTCTCTTGACTGTTGCAGTATTACTAATACTGAGGTCTTCTCATCTGCTTTCAGAGATAAATTTAAAATTATTCTCTGATTAAATGAAGTGATGACAGGAAATTAAGAAAATATGTAACTAGGGAAGGCATTCTTACAGTATTTCATACCGGTTTATGACTTTGATGTAGAATATTTTAAGAATGCCTTCCCTAGTTACATATTTTCTTAAAAGTTACAAGCTTACTTCTACAGTTTGACAAGAAGACTTCCAAGTTGCGGAAACAGCAGATCATCAAATAAAAGTGCCAGTTTCAGTTTTCCAAGCTTAAAACGCACACTTTAATTTGTATGAAATTCACCCAAAGGGATTCCAAAACCTTTTTCAAGAATGGGTGTACAAACGGGTCTTACGAATACACACATGGTACCGCTCAAACGTACTGCATTCCCAGTGGGGTTTCCCAAGGCCAGGCACCCTCGTGAACAGAATGCTGGAAATTTTACTGTTTGCACAGTACATACGAATTCTTGTTTTTTAAGGGCTCACCAAACCTTTCCTAAAAATAAACATGAAAGATGAAAGATTGCTGGTATGGGTGGGACAACCCACAGTCAACACGATGCAAATGCTAGTCTCCAAGAGAACCCAAACAAAAGATTGCTAAAAGCCTTATATAGAACATTTATATTCAACTTTGTTGCAATTTTGGTTTCAGTACATCACAGAGAGATGCTGTGATCAAGGGTTGTGGCAGGAAACCCATTTGCAGAGACAAAGTTATCTTTATTTTCTCTGAAGGTGAATAAACTAGGAGTTATTGTTTTAAACTATTCTAACATCCAATTCCTCAAAAACATTGGCAAGTAAAACACTGCGGTAAAATCAACTACCAAATTTTATAAACAAAAATAAGCCATCCTAATACAACGGGAATGAAAACGGTCTGCAATATGGATCTATGCAGATACAAAGCCCAAGAGGTTGAAATTATTCCATTTCATTGTCAAAGCGCTGCTTAGTTGGAGTTAAGGCCAAGTTTTTCCAAAAACTTGCTGCAACAATCCTGAGCCTACAATGGAGCGAACAACTTGTAATAGCTTGCTCCAGGAGATGTCTAAGACAGTCAATACAAGCCCTGTTTATTCACAGGCTGCAGACTAAGACCCAGGATAGCAGTGAACACAAAGTAGATTGCTTTCAACTCAGCTTTATAGAACATTAGATTTATTTGATCCTAGCTAAGAACAAATTATTCCCAGACAACAGCAGCATTCCAAAACTTTCAGAGATTTGGAACACAGTAAGGTAAAAAGACCTAAAAGAGAAGACAGCGTAATAACTGGCTGTTTTTCAACACGCATGATTACACACACAGAGCCTTGAGAAAGTCAACATCTTTCCTATTTTACCACCTTATCCTTTTTCACGTACAAATTACAAAAAAAAAAAACAAGGAAAGGAATGCAAGTGTGGGAAGCAACTCGGGTTTTGCTTCTTACTCGCAAAGATACTGAAAAAAACACAAAGTACTTTCTTTTACACTGGATATTAACTCCAAGGTCAGTTTATTGGCTTAAAATACAGAGAGGATGCTTCCCTGGTTAAAATGCTAATCTGAGTGTCAGGAAATCTAGATTCAATTCCCTGCCTCACCACATACTTCCTGTGTGACCTTGGGCCATAAATATTTCGGTGCCTCAGTCTTTCCATCTGCGACTGAGATAGTATTTCCCTATTGAACCAAGTGTCATAAAGATAAATACATTAAAGAACATTAGGAATCACAGATCGTAGGCATGCCCGTACCAGGCCTCTGAAGAGCTGCATGTCAATATTCATTATTAGGCATCAAGTCAAGCAAGGAAGGACTGCCAATGTTAAGAACCTAGCTACCACAGGACAGAAAAGACATAAAATAGTTGAAGAATGGACAGAAATTGAAACAATAAATTGGCTTTACAGAAAATACCCATCATTCTGAGAAGTTTGAGTAGCAAGTTTTAAACAGAACCAAAATTCAGAAACCAGCTGTGAAGCAAGCGGGTAAAGGAAGCAAATACACCTGCCAGCAACGCATTATTACCCTTTCCTGAGATTATCGCGACGCGCTACGTGATGCACCTCAGTAAAAGGTGGCAGAGGGGGTGCTGAGGCTGGAGGGGGGGGCACGAACCCCCGGAGCCTTTCCCCCAGCCCTCCGCAGGAAAGGAACCGCACGGTTGCTGAAGTCAACAGCCTTTTGTCAGAAGCAGTAAATAGGATTGGGCTGAAAAGCGGTCACAGTAGGGTCCCCACCTTTGCTGCTGCCCCAAGGCAGAAGGGGGACAAAGCAGAAGGGGGGAGGGTAAAAGATGGTCACCACCCAAACACTAGATGACAGGACTGACCTCCCCCTGCCCCGACCCCAGGAGGAGCTGGGGGAGGTGTCTGGTACTGGAGCTGCTGATCAGCCAAGGGGAACAACTAGAAGGCTACGTGGCATTTGCAGGCAGCAGCTCCGGCTGCCGAGGAGGGAGAAAGCGGGGGG
>VXBL01005127.1:78337-167531 GCA_013400195.1 Aramus guarauna
CCACAGGCCGGGCTGCTCTCCGTCTTTGGCCACCCCGCTCCCGCGAAAAGAGGTGCGGGGGGGCGACTGGGGAGCTCGCAGGTGGCTGGAAGGCCCCGGCCGGGCGGCAGCTCGGGCCGGCTGGGCGAGACAGGCCCGGGGCCGGGGCGGGGGACGCGGGACTCCGCTCTTCAGGGCGGAGGTGGCACCGAGGGGAGACAAAGCTGCGACGGCGGCCGGAGCGGGTGGCCGGCCGGCACCCACCCGCCATCCCGCCACGCCTGAGGCCCGGGCCGCGTTCCCTGAGGCGCCCCCGGGGCCTGCAGCCCAACCCCCCCCGGGGCCTGCAGCTCCCCCCCGGGCCGGGCCCGGACCCTCGGCGGCCGGAGCTGGCGGGTGTCCTGCCCGGGCACTGCCCGTCGCCCCATGGCCCTGCCACCGGCCGTGCCCGTACTCTGGGTGGGATCTGCGGCCTCTGTCCCCCCATCGTGCCAAAACCAGGACTGGTGTGGTGGTTTATACGTTTTATACGTTGTATAAACCACCAGCCCCCCGGCTGAGGGGCACGGATGGGTCACACAGCACATGCAATGACAAAAACTCTCATCCTGTGTAACATAAAAAGCATCAGTGCTGACGACCCTACGGAGCGAGAGGTGTGATGCCAACGGTCCCAGCGGGCAAAGCAGAGAAGAAGGCGGCAAGACGTCGTTAACTGGCTTCTCAAAACGAGGAGCCGCGTGTCCTGACATCCAGCTCCCTCCTCCACCGCCGTTCCCCACCTCCGCTCCTACCCCTCCTCGGAGCATCCCGAGCCAAAAAGGATCAAGGGCTGGGGCTGAGAAAGCCCAGCACAGGCTGAAGAGCCTTTCTGGCACGTCCATTTTCCTTGGAAATTAATGCAGCAATAAACTTTACACTCTTCAGCTTATTTCCACCGGACAGTCTGCGCTGATGCATTTCTGTTCATGTGTTCGAAGCAAGTTTGAATCGTGTTTTTTTTTTTCAAAGCTGTGATCTAAGGGGATATTTTGTGCGTCAGCTTCTGCGCGGATGCAAAATAAATGTGACAGCTCTGCTCTTAGACAAGCTCCGCGTAAACCCTGGATCACAGCAGTTTGGGAGAAAAAGGTCAAATTTTACATTTATAGGCAAGCTGTATAATATACATATAAAGAAACTAACTTTTTAAAATGAATGGCCATGTACTTACCCCGGGCTGATCTTAAATATATTTTTAATGAATATAGGAAATTTTACAACGAATAGAAGAAATTGTTCCTTTATGTCAGAGAATTTCTCTCTGGAGCCTGGTGGAAGTGGCCGATTTGCCATACTGAGCAACCTGTGCTGAACAGGACTAAAATCAATTCCCACGCATCTTTTTAAATAAGCAAGCGGCATTAGGGAAGGCTGGAGGTGGTGGTGTCTGCTGAATTCCTAGGCGAGTAATAACTTCCCTTGTTAAATAAATGCCACAGAACCACTCAGTGTAACTTTACAATTAATTTCTACTCATATCGGCCCATAAAATGATAAATAAGTTCTCTGCAAATTGATACCAAACAGCGAAAGACTGGTTCGAATCATCTTCAGATTACATCCGTGTCTTCGGCACTTGCTGCAGCGTTGTCCCTTTCTTCTCCTTGGCTGTAGCTGATCATCTAGCTGTTACAAGACTTCACTAATGTCCTTGAATTTTATGGTTTTTTGGGGAAAGAAAACAAGCCCATGCTATTACTGTGCTTTGGTACCACTGAAAATGTACATTTGGTGCAGAGTAGCACTGCTGATGCATGAAAAGGTGGTTTTTGCAAGGAGCCCGTTACCTTTTCATTCGACGATCTCTGTTGTCACCCGTTTATTTAAGCTTCCGAACTTTTTTGTCTGAGCAGCTTTAAGCTTCAGAACTTCTTTGTGAGCTGAAAAACCAAAATTTGGTAGCTGGATCGGTGGCCGATTCCAGGTAGAGAAGGCAGGGGAAACCTTTCCCTCTGAACGAGATAATTAGCAAAATCTCTGTCATGGTCTCTGCGCTGAAATTTCCTCTTCTCTCTGCCTCTTCCACAAGTTTTACCGCACACATGTGACTCCTGGCCCGATTCTGGTGCAGAAAAGCAGCAGCTCCTACTTTTGTGCTGCGGAATAGTGTGGATCAGCACATCGCATGTTTTATTACAGTTGAAGAGAAATTAGTAATTCCTCATGCCAATAAATAAAACTTCAGAAAAAGATTCAGAGGAAAAACAAGCTGCTCCGCTCTTTTGAATCATGTCTGTCTTTTGTCACTAATACTTAGCTCTGTATTTCACTAACGATTCGGAAATGAAAGTCTTTAATTCCAGCTCAGCTTTAAGGCTTGCGAACACCCCAGAAAAGCTAGAAGACAAGTCCAGCGCAGGACCCAGGGAATACAGACCTGCCTTCTGCGTTATTGTGCTCTAGGAACAAAAGGTTGGTTAATCATTTCACCTTTGAGAGAATTCCTGGAATCTTCAGCACTCCATCTCAGGAATCTTATAACTCCACAGGCTCTAACTAATCTGCGGCGAAGCGTATCTAGTGCCCCAGGGATTTAATTTCTGAAGTGAAATATTTGTACTTAATTTTTGGGAGATCTCTGAAAGAGACCCATCAGGATGCGATTTGGAAATTTGAAATGCATTGCATTAGATGAATGTCACTGCTGACGGCAGCAATTCAAGGACTATTTTGACTTCGCAGGCTCAGTATTTATTCATCGCCAGCTAAACCTTTAAAGTTATGACTGGTGGTGGTGTGTGATATAGGAGGTCTGATTCTCCATCATGAACATACTGTGTCTGATACCCAGAATAAAGAAGGTCTTTGGGGGTGAATGCTGAGCATTCTTTGCACCGAAGGCTATTGGACCTCCCAGCTTTGATTATTGCAAGAATTCCTTTGTAGATAATAACGCGGTATTTTAGCATCCAGAAAAATCCTTTTCTTTTCCCTCTGACCTTTCATTAAATTATCCCCCCTCCCCCCTTAATTTTCCATTCTAAATATACTTTATATCCTAGCGAGGTATTCACTGGTTATTCTAGCAAACCTGATGTCTGATGGAAAAGCTCACAGAGTCGTAGCTAGTTGCTAGTGAGACTCAGGATGAAAGATCTAAAACCTGCCCACATTCCACAAGCTCCAGGGCTCCTTTAGAACTGAAATTGCTTCAAGTACGAGAACTATTCCCACACCGTGGAAAATAAATGACCAAATATTTGCTGCCTGTATCCTACATTCAGATTGCTAGGGGATGACAGTAAGGGAATTTTTTATTTTTTTTTTTTCCTTTTTTTCAGCTGAAACTGGAAACTATATGGCCAGTCGGTGAGGCTGAAGGCACATAGACGAGCTGTTCCAGATGGCAAAGCTGCACAGGAGAAATATTTGGCCCGAGTAGCACAGTGACCAAACCGCCTGGAAAGCGGACCCTGGTTAGATGGGTCAGAAATTACAGAACAGCATGGAACAAGTCTGAGGGGAGCTTGAACTATATTTTGAAATTCCTGGAGAGCCATAAGGCCTGTGCAAGGACAGTGGCGATGCCGGGTTTCCCACACAAGGGCAGGCAATGCTCATCTCCAGTCGCTGGGTTACAAGAAAAGTTGGGTTTTGAGAAATGATTGCCCCGGCTGTCCTTTCGGTCTAGAGGGGAAGAGGGTAGAGAGGCACACACTCCCCCGGGGATTTCGGGTTGGGGGGGTGGATCCGGGCCTGGGAAGAAGATATTAAAAATAGCAGAATATAAGATCAGAGAACATTTGGAGAAAGGAAAAGGAAAGAGGGAAGAAACAGCCAAAATGGGAAGTGGAAATGAGTCAGGAGGGAGGGAAGAGAGCACAAATGGGAAGAAATCTGGGCTTATAAAGGAAGGGCAGTCTCTGGAATGGAAAAGGAGAGTTAAGGAGAGTCCGGCTTAACAAAACAATGGCAAGAAGCAGTGCCAAAAACATGCTCATTCTTCCATTAGAAAATTTTGAATTGCAATTTCTATTTTTTTTTTCTTTGCTAATTCAACCGCTCTAGGTGAGTTAATAAGCAAAAAAAAGGGAGGGGGGGAGGAAAGAAAAATATTAGAGAAACGGAAAAGAAAAGCCTTTGACAAGAAAGGGGAGAAACGGGAGATAAGAGGAATATTAACGGTTACAACATATCCCGATCTGAACGTGGGCGAGGGAGGTTGCTGAAAGGTTTGGATAACAAAAACCTGCTGCTTACAGTTGGACACAATAAATACCTGGATGCACAAGAGCCCCTCCAATCCCACAACCCGCTTATCGTGATGATTAGCAGCTGCTCTGGATTTCTAGTCCCAGCCCATAATAAAAACATTTTTTTCCCACGTACTTGCAGGGCGATAGTAATAACGATGATTATGGTTATTTTAACTAGTGTCTAGCAAAGCCTCCCATCTCTTGAATGCGTTAGGACCTGCGAACGAGGTCTTGGAATACCTTCGCTTCATTTTCTCACTTTATATACAAAATACTGTTGTGTACACTTCAGGAGGGACCGAGGCAAGGCAACCTGGCAAACAAACTTTTATCAAACAGCGCTTTGTTGGAAGCGTATGTGCTTAGATCCTCAAGTAAACAGCGTATACTGGAGCAGCTTTTCCGCCAGTATGCCTTGGCATCGCTCCATCTGCCTCAGTGGAACTAGGAGTGTTTTCTCCAGCCGAAGATCTGGTCCACCGAGAGCAAACCAGCACTCTGTGCGGTATATTTTGAAAGAAGCACAATGGAAAAAAGCCCGGAGGGCATCGGGAGTTTCCCTTGCAGGTAGATGGAACGTGCCTGCCGTTCCACACGCACGGGTGCACTCAGCCCCGTTCCAGAGAATTTGCTGTTTGTTTGCCACTGAACCCCAGAAGCGAGTCATCACCGGCAGAAAGGATCTAACACTAACCCACGCTATCTAAACAAGCAGGTGATACCATCGGAGGCACCGGATTATGCCAGCACTCCGCTCCACGCTCTGGGTAGTTTTGTCCTCTATCTCCTTAAAAAAAATCATACCGTTTTAAGTGAAACCAAGTTTAGAGATTTTCTTTTGAGCCCAGTAGCATTCACAGTCCTTTCTGCCCTCTCAGCGGGCACAGTCGTTTTGTTCCTGGTACAACTGGAACTGGGGATATTCTCACACACAAAAAAAAGAGACGCATTAAGGAGGACAAAGCCCGATTCTTGGCCAGACAAGAACATCCTGTATGTTTTTGTCCAGTGTGGACAGGCCAGAATGGATTGGCAGAGAAGTTTGGCAGGTGATGGAGATGCAGACGGACACCGCCTTTTGCCGTCTGCTCTTCTTTCTCCCGGCAGCACCCAGAACCCCTGTGGTACCTCTCCCGGTGAACCCACCGCTCCAGACCAGAAACTCCTTGCGTAGAAGTTCTCACGTAACATCCCACATGAACTCGCCGCGTATCATCACTGGATCCACAATGCTGTTGGTACAAAGTAATGAGCAAGGTGTAAAACAAAAGCCCTCCGCAACCCACGATAAACAGACCTCGCGTTTATGGCTGTTGTAAGCGGCAAGGGATGAAGTTCAGCGCCTGGGTGATTTGCACTTTGCACAGACCATCTGTTTTACGAGTCTTTCTCTCACTTATTACATGGCGCGGTCTGTGTGCAAACGCCGCGTGACCTCGCCGAGAACTGTGCCTCGCATCTTCCTTCGCCCCAGCCTTCAGGTTTGGCCGAGCTCGTTGGAAACACAACAGGCTCTAGTAGGAAAAGCGAATTAAACTCCGGGGTGTTGCTGCAGCCCTGCTGCTGACCTCTCTGCGTGCAAGGAGGAAAAGCTCAGCTCCCCCTCATCACCCTCGCGAGCGGGGGTGGCTGGAGCTCCCACCTTGCTCGCTGCCGGCAGATGCCTGTAAATAAGGACAGGCGATGGAAAAGCAGCAGGACTCCTCTGGAGCTTGTCCCAGGCTGCAGATCAGCCGTGGCAAACTCATTGCACCCCGGCAGCTTTCGAAACGAGGGGAAAAAGCAGCTGGAAGGGCCTCTTGAGAGCCGGGAGCGTCGCCGGAGGCTGCAGGTCCCTGCTGGCTTGTGAGTCAGGAGGACAGGGCTGCCCGCCTGGCTTTACCCCAGGGACTGCTGACCCCGACCGCTGCCCCAGCACCGCGGCTTTCCCCGCCTGAGCGCCTGGAGCGAGGCGGCCGCTGCTCCCTTCTCCTGGCGCCGGCCCGGAGCTGCTGCTCTTCTGCAGCACCGCCGCGGGAGGAGATGCAGAGACCGGGGAGGTGTCCCACAGCCCAGCCGGCTTTCCCGCCCTCTGCAAAGGTCTTTCTGCTCGGTTCCTCCGCAAATTATTCAGCAAGAGCCCAGACAGGAATCAAATATCCCGATTCGGTCTAATTCCAAACACTAGCTGTGTTTACCCATAAATTTATAACTCTTCACCCGAGCCCAGAAGCAAACAAAAAAACCCAAACAAACCACCAAACAGGCTGAAGAGCTCCGTGCCGCAACAAAGCGCTTGGAACAGGCAGACCCAAGCAAACGCCGGGGGAAGCGGCACCTTTAGCTCCAGAACACAAACATCCAGCTGAAGGAAATCGTGGTCTCCTTGCAAACAGCTCCTCCTCGCAGATGGGAGCCCATCCCCGGTGCCGCAGCATCCCCAGAGCGCGCAGGAGATGCATCAGGACGTTTCAGCAGCGGGAAGGTTCGGGCTCTGGCGCGGAGTCGTCACTCCCAGGGTAAATACACGGGCAGTTCTTCACCTGAGCTGGTGGCAGTGCCAGTGGAGGTAAGTCAGGTCTGCTTGCCTGGCCCGATGTGAATCTAGTCATCGTTCTCAGTAATCCGAGTAGCTGGATCCTCAGAAATGCTCAAAACATCCATAATTTAAACATGTTAGAGCCGGAGGACGCTTGTCCGTGCTCTAGCAGGAGAAGGAGAAAGCCAAAATGAGTGTGCGGCTAGCTCTTCTAAACTAGACTGAAAACATTTAAAAAAACCCAAAAATCATCAACATGCTTTACTGTTGCTTTGCATCAAGATAAAATTTGCAAGACACACCAGGGTCCTGTGTTGTTATCCCAAAGACAGGGGGTCTGGAAGGAGCGGGCGCGCTCCTGGGCTAGGCTGGGCAGGGGCTGCTTTCCTGCCCCACAAAACTCAGCTGCAAAGCGGCTTTGGAGAGCGGGACCGAAGCCTCAGAGCCAATTGCTGAAGAACAGAGAGGAGGGCAAGGACAGAAAGGAAAGAAAGCAAGCAGAATGAATCTGAATTGTAGCAAAATTATAGTCGGTATTGAAATCGCCACATTTGGAATTGATTTTTTCCATCAGACAAAAGGCTGAGACTTCAGTTGGTGAAATACCGATCTCATTTCTAACTTGTTCTAAATGTCGTATCTGGACGAGCTGCAGGTGAACCATCAGCAAGAAAGGACTGATGCAATCCCAAAATATTTTCGTGTCAAGCGTAACGCGATGCTCTGCCCTTTGTTGGCCTTCCTTTCTTTCCTGCCGTGCATGTGGGGCAGGTTTCCCACCTTCCATCAGGAGACGCAGATTCACTCCTTTCTCTGGCTGCTGCCCGGTTTCCGACTGCCCCCCCCAGCTTCCCACGTAGGGAAGAGCCAGCTCCTTCGTGGCATCACGGTAGCCCCGGAGTTGCAGTTTAACAACGTACGCAAAAGGTTTTGTTTGCATCCCCTAAGCCGTGCGTGCTGGGAGAGGACAAAGCTGCAGCACCTTCGTGAAAAACTGCTCGCCTGTGACCAGCGAGCTCCCTGCTCGCTTTTAACATGGCTTTTCAATTGTTTCGCTCTCTTTCTCCATTGTCTTTCCTCAGAGCTCTATTTCTTTCCTATCTGGCATTTTCTTCACTGTCCCCAAACAACCTCCTTTACTTGCTCTCTCCTACAATAACCCCATTCCTCATTATTGTTTCCATTCTTTTTGGTTTTGTTTTTTTTGTTTTTTCACATGATGGAGACCCAGGGGCCCCTGCTCTGCCATGGGGGTTCCTCTTCCAGCCGCAGCTCTCGGCAGACACATCAGAGCTGGAGCAGCGTTTCCTTCGCGTCGGCTCGGTGTCCGTACCGCTGCGGAAGAGGCTCGCCATACTCTCCGACGAACGTTTTATTATCGACTTAGCAGGAGCGTACACAATCTAACGAAGTGCAGAGCAGCGATGAATCAGGTCTTCGATGGAAATAAGAAGCAGCCACATGGCATGAAGCATTTGGGAGCACTTCAGGCTAAAAAGGAAAAAAAAAAACAAAAAACAAAAAACAAAACCCAGAAAAAGAAAGAGATGCAGCTGTGAAGAATACAAATATTGGCTCTTTGAGGAAACCTCCATATTGTATCCATTACTGCAATCTACTTATTTGTTCAGGGCTAATGCTCCCCAGTTTGAGATTGTCGTGGATCTAGTTTCCCATCCTCGGAGAGCAGATGAGAAGCTCTAAGCAGCAATATTCAGCGGGAGGTAGCTGCATAAGGAGCCTTTCTCTGCTCTCTGGCTGACAGAGCTGATGGCTGTGAGAGAACCTGCTTCTAAAATGAATAAGGACCCTTTTGTGCATGAGAAAACAGAAAAAAAAAGAAAAAAAAACTTGGCCTCTTCCCACCTTCCCCATCTTCTCTTGCTATGAAAAAAAAAAAAAAAAATCTGCGCTGCCTTCTCCGCTGCAGCTATGGTGAGTGCCTTGCCATGGGGACCGCTGGAAGCGGAGCGGTTTTACACAGCCGTTCCGAAAGCTGCTCTGCTTTGCCGATGTTCCCCGTAAACACCGTGCTCTGGAGAAGGGGCTCCGGAGCCCCCAGCAGCTGCCAGCTGAGGTCATCCACGGGGATCGACCTGGGGCTCGGCTCCGATGCTCCAGCTGTGAATTTTCCGATCATCTGCGAGAAAAGCAGAAGAAAGAAAGTGAAGCGTAAGCGGCGTAGGGAGCAGTTGCGTTGCTGTGAGCGTGCCCTGAAGCTGCCTCGGTGGCTGGAGCCCTGCTGGGCAATGCTTCGGGTCCCCGTCACCGGCTGGCCGGTGCTGAGCTCAGGACGGACACTTCAGCTCTCGAAAAGTGGCTGAGAGTGGCGCGGCCCTCCGGCACCGGTCACAGCCCCGCTTCTTCATTGACACGCTGCGAATAACGGTCGGTCCCTGTGGAAGAGGGACGTTACGAGCCCGAGTTCGTTAGAGGTTACTTCTTTGCTGTGATAATGGGGGCAAGAGAAGTACAGCAGCGATGGAGGACAGTTTTGTGAAGAGAGGGGTGATAAGCTGCTCCCTGCCAGGAACCGGTGTGAGACCCCTGCGCCAAAAACGCTCCTCTGCTCTAGAGAGGGGCAAGTCAGCCGAACCCCGCAGACGAGCATCGCCCTGGCCACCACGCAGCGACAGAGGTCCCGCGTCACGGCTGACGCAAACACCAGGCTCCCTTCAAGCCAGCAAATGGAAAAGTTTCGCTTTGCAGCCCACTCACAACTCGTTGCTCACCAGCGTCGGGTGAAGCGGCATCGCGCGCCGTGAAATGCGTTGAGCGGGGAGACGGCCACGCTGCCGCGGCACGGCCTGACCTACCACAGCGTTAGCAAGAAAAAGTTCGAAATGACCCTCTTCGTCCTAAGCGTTGCAAATGGAGCTGAGGGAAAGCCTCCCAAAATGAAATATTTGTTCCTGTGGGCGATCTGCCATGGCCGGTCAGCCCAGGAGGGCCACCGGTAAGCAGAGACCCGCATCCTTCCCCCCCCAACGCGTGTCCTCAGTGCCTATCCCAGCCGTTTCCCTAAAAACAGCAACGCAGAGCGCGTATTTCAGAGAACTACAGGACTCTTGTTTCATAGAAAAATGAAGCGATGCGCTTTTCACTTCCCCTCTTTGCAGTTACCTTCAGCCTTTTCCCCCAAACCGTGCCGGCTGGGTGCCGTGGCCGTGCCCGGGCTTTAAAATCCTCCTTCCCATGGGAAAAATAATGTTGTCGGTGTTTCTCTCGGGGAATCTGCTAGGGAAAGGGACCCCGACTCCCTGTCTTTGGGAGAGAAAATGTCTTGCCGACGTCGGGGTCTGCCGTTCACCTACAGGGTAGCTGCCTTTTCACCGCTGCCCTGGGATAAATCGCTTTGTATTTATATATAGAATATAGCAAAAACAATCCTAAAAGCCGTGAGTATTTAAATATAGATGCCTTCACCCTAAAGGAGCCTAAACTGTGTTTATGCAAGTCGGGATAGTAAAGGCGTCGCTGTTCTGCAGTGTTTCTGCACTGAACTTAAAGAAAACCCCTGAAGTTTAACATAAAATAAAAAGAAACAAACAAATCCCCCAATTTACTATTTTCTCAAACGGCCCCAAATCTCCTCCCCCTCCCAAAAACCCCAGGAGAGCGCAGCACGGATGGTTTGTGTTGGCGTTATCTTTGTAGTTTGGATAAAGAGCTGCTCGTTGGTAAAGACTTCAATTTTCTAGGGAAACCAGGGGTTGAAGCATTTACATATTTTTTGGGTAACTGAATTAAATTTAGGATTGAAACTCCAGCTGTTGGGTTTCTCTGGTCCGAATTCTTGATTAATTCTCAACTTTATCTTTTCATTTTCATTATTCTTGGGGTTTTTTGGGGGGGCGAGGAGGGGTGGACCAGCTTCCTTCTGTTTGCTGCCCAAAGAACGCTTTGGTTAGACACGCAGGCGAGATGCCTGACTCCAAATCAAGAGGTTCCTCGGAGATGACGTGGCCGCAGCTGCGATGTTTTGCCCCTTTCTGTCTGCCTTGCTGCAGGAGGACTATCACAGAAAAAGCTTTTCCAGCTTTGATGGCTAATACTCTACATTTCTACTTTTTTCCCCCCCTTGCAACTGTCAATTAACTCTCACAACTTCCTTCCAAGAGTCGCTTTTCCAACGCAGCGCACCCTCCGTCAGGGTGAATGGTACCTGGTATCTCTTGCTACAGCACTCCTCCTTGGAGCACAGTTGTTTCAGAGGAACGTCCAGTCGAAATAAAGGGGGGAAAATCAAAACACATCACCCTGCTGCAGGGGCACCCCTCGCTGGAAGCTGTGGAGAGATCAGTGCCTTCGTATTGATGTAAACTCGGTGTAATATTGAACGTCTGCAAGGAGCTGGGGTTACTTCATCAGAAGAACTTCCCACCATGGGAGAGAGTTGCTGTCCTTCGAAATTTAATTGGGACGGATGCCACGGCTGAATCTTTGATGCCGCTTTCTATCGCTGTCGATTCTCTTGCCCAGCACTGACCCGCTGCAGCATCCTCCGCTATGGACCAGCCCGCAAGGCAGAGCCCGTGCGGAGCCACCAGGGACATTCACTGACCCTTGGAACAATTTCAGATTGCGATGATTAGGTTTAGTTTTAATTGCAGCGAAAGCAAACCCTACGGTCAGCTCGGCGTTAGCAGCGCCATTCGGATTTGAACAGGCTCCCGTAGATGACCAGATAAAAGGACCCGGGACCTCAGGATGTGCAGACCCGTCCCCCAGGGCTTTGGCAACCGTTTCTCAGTGCTTCTGTATTATTAGTTCACATCCCCGAGGGCTGCTTTTCCTACCACAGGATATGATTAACCCTGACCGGAGTCATCACGCTGCATCCCGAAGCAGAAAATCCACCTGAATTCAGCACAAAGCCTTTGCCCCCCTCCAGCCCGGCACAGCGTGGGACCTCGCGCGCGGCTCGTGGCTCTTCTCTGGGGAAGGTCTTCTGGGCCACCTCATCACGGGGGCCGGACCGTGCGCGCAGCGCCTTGCTGGTGCCCTCCGCCCAGGTAGGGAGCAGGATGCTGCCCCCAGGTCAGCCTGGAGCTGGGGACCGTGCGCTCTCCTGCCCGGGGTGAGGATGTTGCTCGAGGTCTGTACGGGAGCTGCAGTGATGCTGTTCCCACCTGAGCACCCAGAAACGGGTGAGGAGGAAGATAAAGCAGCTGCGAAGTCTCGTGAATCTACAGCGTAGTAAGTCGGGGTGATGAAGGATGTTGGAGGCGTGTGGGAGGAGACGCTGTTGACAGGAGGCAGAGGCTCAAGGCCAGTTATGGGGAATTCCTGATTCCATTTTGCTTGAAAAATAGCGGTGAAAGGGCACTGTAGCATTTTGCAGCCCTCACTCACGTAAGCAGCGCACGCTCATCGCTCCAACGGGCTTCCTGCCGTGAGTAACGTGGAAGGAAAAAAGGGCAGAGAGTGGGGACCGTGTCATTTCAGATGGTTACTCAGAAAGGAAACAAAGCCTCGGCTGACTCCCGGCATAGATGCAATTCTTCAGCAGAGTCAGGCCACGCGCTGGCCTTTCGCAATAACTGCTTGCAACAGCGAGCGGCTCTCGACTTAGCCCCGTGCAGCATCCCCGGCACGGGCCGCCGGACAAAATATCTCCAGAAACCTCCCGCCTTGTGCTGAGAGCGGTTCCCGAAAGGGGTACACAGGGCAACGCTCTGCCTTTTGCCCTTGATCCTGCCAGGCGTTATCTGGGGAGGGGGGCGGTCACAGGGGCTGCGCGGAGCCTTGTTGAAGTTCAACTCAAGCAGAGCATCACGGAGACGCGCTCCTCGCAAGCGAAAGGGATCTCAATGGGCTAAACCGAAAACAAACCGTGTGTTTAGTCTTCAGCATCCCTAGCAGAGACGTGCAGCAGCATTCCTGGAAGCAGAGTTTTTATTAATGACCAAAATAGGGTGGTTTTGCTACCTCCTGCCCTTTATCCCCCTCCAAACCTGGTGAACATCCATCTGGAATGTATTTATTGAACTAACACAGGGTCCTCGCTTCGCTCCGAGAGCAGCCCGGCTTCCTCTGAAGCGTAAGAAGCCGCATTGACAGGAAAGCAACGGGCACATTTCACCCTCGAGTGAAGTTCGCAAATACTCCAAATATTTGTTTGCACATGTGGCCACTCGCAGAGCTGAAATTAATAGTTTGGGAGAAGCGGGGCTGAGTTCCCAATCTTGCTGACCCGTGTGCCGGGAGATGAATTTGTAACCCCCAGCAGCAGGCCGGGCTCTTCATCCCTCAGGTTCGCTTTCAGTAGTGTTTCTAAGACCTTTTCTTACTCACGCTGATGGTATTTTAAAATCTGGTGTACTTTCCTTCATTTTTGCTGCTCATTTTTTCCCCCTAGTAATCAGGTCATACCCTCTGCTGCCGTACGTGAAGGATAAAGAACCCAGTGTTCTCCCTCCTGCCATATGGAAGAAGTCCCACTTCTAATGTCAGACCGCAGTGGAAATGGGGGGAAAAAAAATACAAAATTGCTAAATTAAGATTCAGCATGAGAATTAGCTCCTGCTGAGAGATCTGCAGCCTCTGGGTGCACAGACCCCCACTGCAGCTGGCGGGGGGATTCCGGCAGCGGGAGCTGCCCCGAGCCCCTCCAGCCCCGAAATAAGCGGATGGTGGGAGCAGAAAGCACCTTGCTCGGAGCAGGAAATCTGGCTTTGTTGCCAGGGCTTGGAGTTTATGGGTTGTTAAACCGAAGGGTTGCTTGCTTCTCACAACCCGCAAGTGTTTTATATGATGACACTTCATAATGGGTAAGGCTGGTTACATCCTATGTGTAGTTTCTGAATTTCTCAGCTGGCAATGTCAGAATTTGGCCCCGCAGCAGGCAAAAATGGTGTGGAGTTAAAAAAACCCAAATGACAACTTGCTATAGTATCCCAAGCATCAAAAAAGGAAATATTGGTACAGCCTGAGGAAAAAAAGACCACCGGAGGCTTGTAAACACGATGGACGTACCCCTGAGAACTGGAAATACGGCTTCAGCTTCTGTGATTTATAGCGTGTCCAAGCGCCTACGCGCACGTGGGGAAGAAAACTCCCTGGAAACGTTTCCAGAAGTAACCAGCAATTCTGAGTGATGGGGCTTGGGGACATACAGCTCCAGGGAAATCAGAAAGCACCCTGCTCCCTGCAACAGGGGGTCAGACGATTTTACCGTAGCTGAAGAAAAACATTTAAAAAACCCTAAAAGCGAGAGAGATTTCTACTCGCAAACTCCTCCGTGCAGCGCGTGCCCGAGGGGCGGCCGGCAGGCTGCGATGTGCGTGCCGGAGAGGATGCCCGCATGGAGCGGCTGCTGAAGAGGAGCACAGAATTGTCGAGGGCAGGATTTACTGGGAACCAAGGTTTGTGCTATTCTCTTGGAAACAGAAAAGATTGTTCTATTTTCGCAAACAGAAGCCTTAGTTTGTGGCTAGCTTCTGGCAGCAGGTGGCTGCTTCGGACCCGCTCTGAAAATGAGCACAAATAAAACCACATTTTTGCCTGTTACAAAGACAAAACAGCATCCATATGGATCTCTTTGCTTGCACAGAAGTTTATCCTGAAAACCATCCTCCAAGAGGTAAAGGGGTGAGATTTTTGTCTGTCTGGGAGGCACTGTGTCCTGGGCATCTGCTAGGCTGGGATTTTCAGTTTGTTAATGGGAAGATGGGGCAGAGTTTCCCTTAAGGAATCTGTTATCTGCTACGCTGTAATCCCCCAGCCTGAAAAAGATTACTGCCTCGATCATGATGCAGATTTCTCTCTCTTGCATTTAAAGGTTTTCTTCCACCTGATGCTCCGTTGCCTATTCAACCCCCCTGGGAAGAGACCCTGATCCCCCCATTATGTTTAAGAACAGAAACCCCACTACGTATTCTCGTACGTATGGTTTGCATACTGAAACCGTGAAAGGAGAATAAGGAATCGGTGTCTCCTCGCAGCCTCAGCCCTTGCTTAGGCTCACACCTGCAGGCTGTACGCACTAGTACACGCCGTAGGCTTAAGCTTAGGTCGGACTTTCCCCCCACCGCCCCGCAGGGGAGCGAACCCTGAGCCCTGGGAAGGGCTGTTGGAGGGGAGCGAGCGTGGTCGGACTTGAAGCATCACTTGCCCGGTGAGGCACCGTGCCCCCAGTGCTGCTCAGGGGATACGGCCCCTCCACAATCGTCAAACCCTACCGTGAGAAGAGGAGGCTAATGCACTTCAACAGTAAATATAATATTAATCAGGCCATACTTTAACATATAGAGTACATTTACCATACCATCTGAGCCCCGCGTGTAATTTAAAAAGGTTGTAATGCCCACGCGCTAGGTCTAAGTAGACTTTCTTAGTGGCTTGACTTACGCTGGCTAAAATCAGAGGTCTAGAGGAGAAGTTTCCAGTCCTGGTTTGCTTTTTTGGGGGTGGGAAGTGTATTTCTAGTTGTGGAGGTTGCAGAGCAAACCCGAGGACGGTACCTGCTTGCACCCTAGAGGCACAGGCACTGAACAGCAAAGACAGACACCCAAACCAGCACGACGCGATGATTTGGAAGGCTTGAGTCACGGGTTTTGAGCGCTCGGGATTGGCAATATGTCCACAGCAAGGGGCAGTGGTGATGACAAGGCAGCTGGTTGGGAGCATTTATGATGCTCCAGCTACTTTTTTGTCTTTGAGCGAGCAAACGGGAAGGATACAAACACTGATACAAACACCGCTATCTAACACACCCACCAAACCGCCTCCTGTTAACCCCGGGCTACTTACCGCTTGCCACATCAGTGATGGAAAGGTCCGTGTCTAAGGGAGGGGTTCACACAAGGCACAGCCTGTTCTCCAGCACCCACAGCCGATTCCTCCCCTCCTCGGCCGGGCTATTCCTGGCCGTACCGGGTTCCCTTATCGAGGGACCCCGCAGCACCCGTGCGAAGGGGAACACTTTTCTTTTGGTGGGAGACGGGCAAGTCCCTTCTGTTGCCGTACGCCAAGCAGATGGCACGGTGAGGAGCCTCCAGAGGAAAAAAGCCAAAACAACAAAAAACAAGGGGAAAGGTAGAGAGGGAAAAACCCCAGAGATTGTGAAATAAAACTTGGGCAGGGGTGGGAGAGGGAGAACCGAGTGTCACCAGCATCGGAGGGAAGGGGGCAAGGGTAGAGGTAGGTGGTGAGACCTCCAGAGAGAAGAACCTTCGTCTGGGCACGGGCAGCGGCTGCAGAATGACTCGGCACTAGGGGACACTCTCGTACCAGAAATTGCAGCACATGCAGCAGGAAAAAAAAAAAAGTCCAGTTTCAAGCAAGAAACAACCCCTCACTTTCCTTTTTTAGGCATTTCTGACACAGAGGGTGCACCAGGACGGCCCTTCGTCCCGCGTCCCAACTCCTCACGCTTTTACAGCCCATACAAACGCCACAATTTCTAACTCACCTCACAACGGCAGCAGGTCCTCTGTTTCTTGCCCCGTATTTCTCTCCGAGTCCCTATTCCTGAGCAAAATCTGATCGGTGTTTGCTGCCAGGGTGGCACTTTTCCGCGGGGGACAGCCGGCCTCTCCTCTCGCCTGGGCAGAGCCTGCCCGGAGCAAAACCCAATTTTTGCTGTGCTGACGGCAAAGCTCCTTCCTCACCACTACAGGCTGCAGTTTTATAACTAAACAACACTTTGCAGATCATGCATGTATTTTTTTGGAAAACATGAATAGAAAAATACCACTCTCAGCAGATTTTTCCATACAGAGACCTCTGTGCAATACGCAGCTGCACATGACACCCAAACACATCGTCGACACCCAAAGCATCACTTCCCTCTGAGTGCCTTAGGAACATTTTCTGTCCCTAAATACAGATTTACCGAGGTCCCAGCGGCCGTTTGTTGGTGTGCTCCACCTCGGCAAGACCTACCGAGACCCCAGGTGCCGTCAGAAGCTGTTGGGCTCTGACAGGTCCCCACCGGCAGCCCCAGACAGCGTAGGTGAAAAAACACATGGTAGGGAAGAATCCGTACGCAGAGACTTGAAAATAAGACACAGAAAAACAGTAATTGTTAAAGTTTAACCTGTAACATTTTAATTTAATTTTCAGTAATCTTTTTAAATAGTCCTTCCTATTGTACAAGAACCTGCCATTCCTCTTGCCATAACCATTGTCTCATGAGAAAAAAGATAAAATTGAAAAAGAGAGATACCTCTGGTACAATAAAAATGCTTTGCAGTGCACACACACACACATATATAGTTTCACTGTACAATATTTTAAAGTCTAGGAACGTGCTCACTATTTCTACACATCCTGAAATGCAGTTTTCCACCCCGATTTCTATTTACAGTTGCAGGACGCCTTTAATGCTTTGAGGCACAGCAGTAACACTCAATGCTAACCTTCGAAGAGACGTTTTAGCCAGCTCTGCTCTTACAGACGCTTTCCCAGAGCGGCCTACGGATCTCTCGCTGACCGACAAGCTCTGCCCTCGCGGGGGTTTAGGGGGAACTGTACCCTCCTCCACGCGAGCGGCTTTCAGCCCTCTTCCGCTCTACGGATCCTTACAGTCTTCGAAAGCGGTTTCGGATCTTGTTGAAAATTCACAACCTGCAGGTGAATTTGCTTTTTTTCAAGTGCCTTTTGCTGACCAGGGAGATGCAGACCATGGTGTAAAGAGTGAACTTACGCTCTCCCGTGTATCTGTAGAGATAATTTTGCAAGCAGATCTCTGCCCCCAAGCCCAACTCCTTTTTGTTCACTCTTATTCCACCGTATTAAACCCATTTTCCTTATTTAAGATAACATCAAGTAACTTCATAAATACCATACCAGCACAAACTTGCTATTCATTTATCAATCACTTTTCCAATTAAGAGTCTTAACTCTACAAGAATTACTATTTCTCTCTTAACGTAGCACGCACTTCAGGCTGGGCGTTGCTCCAGCAAAAAGCAGGCAGTGCTACAGTTCTGCGATTCACTGGAAAACCACAGGAATATTTCCTTCTGTCCAAAGTTTTGAAGTTTTTCTTTACATAAGAAGCATAGCCCAAGCTGGTTTTCATCTTACTGTACTCAAAATAAAATTCACTCCTGTCTCAGCCTCTGGATCTCCAGGTCTTCCTAGAGATCTTTCCCGGGCCTTTGGGTCGTCTCTTTTCTGCAAGGTAGGAGCAAGGTGAACACTTTTGAACAGGAACAAATATCATATATGGCTATCTTTAAAAAGGACTTCTGCATTAATTTTCTCTTCCTTTAAAAGCCTCGGTCAGTAGTTCAGAAAGGCAGACCTGGTCCTGCACTGGACTCTGAGCACCCAGAGCTCTACTTTTAGGTAAAGTCTCCAAAGAACTGGAGTGATAATCCAGATCCTGCAGCCATCACTTACAGGACCAGTCCCATTGAGCCAAGTTTCAAATGCACGCTAGGATGCCGCACTTTTAAATCTGCTCCCACAAGCAAGATTTTTCTAGAAATTCAGAAGACACTGGCAGATCTGCTGCCCACAAGAGCATGTCTGAAGAGCTGCTTGTTCGGGGTGGGAGAGGGGCTCAATTCTGAGCTCCCCGATTTGCGGACCCGGGCACCAACCCTGCAAGTCTCACACACGTAATTAGGCTGAAAACCAAAATGCAAAGCAGAAGCAGCCGGGAGCAGGGCAGGAATTATCCTGGCCTCTGCTGTGTAAATAATTTAGCAGCTGTTGGAAGACTCAATGAAAACTTTGCCCTCTTTATTTGTCAACAGCTCCCCCGAGCTCCGCGCACAGCAAACACTGTGTTTACATTTCCCACTGACTCGGGGAATTAACGCTCTTTGTAGAGTTGTGAAATTAAGCAAATGCCCAAACACAGGCTTTGAAGAGTCTGATCTGACAATAAAACTCACATAAACAATAGTTTTCTGGTGCTGGCGGTGGCTCCTCCAAGCTAAGTGGCTGTGCATGTCCCAGCAGTGCTCCTGGGGAAGGGGCTGGCCATCCCCAGGGGCAGCTGTACCACCAAGTCGCAAAAATCAGGGACCATCCACGGCTATTATTACTCATCTAATTGCGACGAAGGCTTGCGAGCCTCCATCACATCTCCTGGAAGAGTTACGAGATCTCCGTCGCCTATCTGAGATCTTGGGGGAAGGTCTGGCCCCCTTATGAAAGGGCCACAGATGCCTTTCCGTTCTCCCCATGGCTTTCTCCAAAAGGTTCCTCATCTTTCTCTTTTATGGAGAACTTTTTCCTGAAGGCTTGCGTTAAGCTGGAGGAAGAAGCCTTCCTAAACGTGGTAAGTCTTTTCCGAAAGTTGCCCCCTGAGAAGAAATAGAGAAGAGGGTCAAAGCAGCAGTTGGAAGCTGCCAAGGGGAGCGTTACCACGACCGATTTCTGCAGGTATATGGCATCCTCGCAGCTGGCGTTCTTCAGCCGCAGGACATGGAGGTGGACCGTACGCAGAATGTGGTACGGGGTGAAGCTGACCAGGAAGGTGGCCGTCACGATGATGATCATCCAGACTGCCTTCCTGCGGTTAGCCTGGTTCTTCTTCAAGGAGTTTTTCAGTAAGGTCCTTATGATCATGGTGTAGCAGATAGTTATGACAACAAAGGGGAAAATGAAACCCACAAACAGGGCAATGAAATCCAGGATCACGACTAGATTTGTCTTCTGACGGTCTTCTGGGGGTTCAAAGCACTTGGTCTTGTTGTCATATTGGTATGTCCCGTTTAGCAGAAAGGGAGCGCTTGTCAGGGTGACAAAGATCCAGATGCCGATGCAGACAAATTTAGCCTTCTTCTCTGTTACCAGGTTGATGTTCTGGACTGGAAAAACGATGGCTATGCAACGGAAGAAGCTCATTGCAGTCATGAAAAAAATGCTGCAATACAGGTTGACGTACAACGCGTATGAACTGATCCTGCATAAGAAATCACCGAAGAACCAGTTCCCTTTGTGGACATAGTAGATGACACGCAGGGGCAGGGTGCAGACGCAGAGGAAGTCGGACATGGCGAGGTTCAGCATGTACACCTGGAAAGCTGTCTTCTGCTGGTACGTCTTTATGAGGACGTACAGCACAACGCCGTTGCCAACAAAGCCCATAATGCTGATCATGGAGTAGAGCGTGGAGTAGACTCTGTTTCGGAAGTCGTCAATGGAGTGGTGACACGACAGGTTATCGAACAGCACCGTCATGTTGCCTGGCTGAGGCACCAGTTCCACCTGGCAATGAATGTCAAGCCTAAGGATGAAAAACTCAGGTGAGTTATGCAAAGCAGCATGTGAAGATAAAATGCTATTATTAAAAAGGAGCAAAAACCTACCATCTCTCTCGTACAGGAGAGAACAGCTAGGATGGGATGTGGATCCGCGCAGATCCGTGTTATTATAACTACCCACTACAGCCACCGTAGTGGTGGTACCAGCAATTGGTGATGTAAAGATGAGGTCACATTTTCACAAGTTCTCAGGACTGGTGGCATCCTTCTTCTACTAAATTACCAAAAATCTCTTTATCCCCTGCAAACTAAGGTAGCTACTCATTAAACAGCAGAGAGGAACCAGACACGTGGCAATAACACCATGCGATTTAACGCTTGAACAGGTCCCTAACGACTGTTCAGTCCTTCCTCTCCGCATCGCCCGTCTCCCTGCACACCACCTCCCTGTCTGCCTGCGTAAGGACAGGCAAGAAGATTTCCGAAACAGTTGAGGATGTGGTAAAAAAAGCCTTTCTCCAGTTAAAAAAAAAAAACAAACCAAACAAACCAAACCATTAAAAAAACTCAAATCCTTTGCACAGAAAGTGGAAGATGACGCCAAGCCAGAGGCTGCTCAGTGCACGACCAGACATTTGTCAGCTCCCCAAACTCTGCATCACTCTCCTCTACTCACAGGTAGCAGCATTTTTTTTTTTTTTTTTTAAATTTTTTTTTTTAAACTTGCTATGCTAATAAATACGTGTAATTACCAGCTTTGGAAAAGATCTCGCCTATTATATATCCGATGAAGAGGAAGGATCGCTGTAGCGCAGAGGATGCTGCAGGGCTCTGCTTTCCCTGGCACTGCCCGGGCAGAGATGCTGCTGCAACACCTGGCAGGTGGGGCGGGAAGCTGCCGGGCGGCTCACGTTGGAGGACAAACCTCTTGGTCTGGAGACATCTGCACTGCCGAGGTAACTCCCTAGCAAAGGCTTTCTTCCAGGGCTTGCTTTTGCATGTTGCTTTGATTTACATTAGCAGGTCCGGGCTCTCCAGAGCGGTCAGACTCTACAGCCAGGGAGGGGTGTGGATTTGCTCAGCCACTCTGCCATGAAAATTTTACTGTTTCCTTTTGGCACGAGTGCCATGAGGCATGACACTCTTGATTTGGGTTGTCCTAAAGTAAGAGGAAAATACATATTTTCCCTATTCCTTTTCAACTTCTAATGGTTCGGACACAGAATCTCACTTGCAGTCTGAGATGATGTAAAGCCCCAACCACCAGAACTGCAGGATACGCACCGACTGAAATAACAGGACTTGAACAAAAACAAGGGTGGAAGCAACAGCCGGGACAGGAGCAACCGAGAACCCACACTAAGTATGTGCTCAAAACTGGTGTTAAACGGTACATATTTTAAACGGTACATATTTTCAGTCATAAAAATAACCTGGCAGCATTGCAGTAGGATTCCCCCAGTCTCCCTCTCTCCAGGAGATCCTGGGAATTCAGAGCCACACCAGGATGCTCAAGGCTTCCAGGTTTCAGTCAAGTGTCAGCTATTTGGGAGTTTATGCTCTTAGAACAATCCTTTTGTTACCTGCAATGCACAAAATACATTAAAGCTCCACAGGTTTCAGCGAGGTGGCACAGATAGAAGAGGAGGCAAAACCTGACACAACAGCGGATGTTTTTTTTTCCCCCCCTTGGGCTATTTGTGGACACAGAGGGGTGTGCGAGCGATGGACCGTGCAACTGCAGAGGTCTGTGGCCAGAAGAGGAAGCCAAGACTCAGCAGGGCTCTGTCAAAAGCCCGACATCAGTACATTGTACTTCATCGCTCACAGCTCACCTTAGCTTGCATAGATGAAGCTTATCTAGCTGTGCTCGTTGCAAATAACCTGTTAACGAGAGGCAGGCAGGGAGCACGCAGCCCTGTCCCATCCCTGCCTCTCGGCAGCCCGGTTCTGGCAATGGCAGAACCCAGATCTCAGCCCCAGCTTGGAGGAGCCCGGGCTCCTCGTGATGGAAACCCCACAGCGGGTCTGACCACCCAAAACTGCCCCACCAGCCTTTCGTGTCTCCGGCCACCCCTCCTCTGCGAGGACCAGCCAGCAACACGGAGCTGCCGCCGCGGTGCGGAGCACAGCGAGCCCTGGGTCCCCCGGGAGATGCCGGGAGATCCAGCCTGGCAAACACACCGCTGGCATCCTCGCTTGCCTGAGGTCTTCCCTTCAGACCTGAGGCTCCAGGTATGAAAAGAACAGCACTCCAATAATATCTGAAAATCTCCACGATAGGGCAAAAATTAAGTTTGCGGTAACGTTGGTCTGGTTTTAACCAAGTGCTTGGGAATGGCAGGTGGTACAATATTCTCTGAAAAGGGCTGCATGATCCCCATTCCTTGGCTTTATCTGTCAAGATAACGCGATGCAGGTGATGAAGCTCTTACCACCATTACTCTCATTGCTGCGTTAATGCCTAGCAAGCAGACCTGCCGAGCAAAACCCCGCCGTGCTATGCCCCATGCAAACACATTGTGATCAGCGGCTCAATTATCTCATGAAAACTCACATAGATAAAATCTCTGGACTTACTAAGGCATCATATATCAGTTCTTTCTCAGACATTAAAAGGAAAACACAGCCAAGATGTTTGAGATTAAGAGGCTGGAATGATCTCTTGCGCACACTGAGGCTTTTTTTTCCTTTTGCCTGCACCTCCAGTGATGATCAGTACGAAGGAGCAGAAAAGGGGACAGACCACATGGCAAACCCAGTGGATAAACAAAGACAATTTAACTAAAAGCAGCGATGTGATGTAATGCTCCGAGAAGGGAGGAGACCGCAGTCGAAGAGACCCTCAGGAGCGCTGGGCAGAACCTGCATCTCCCAGGTTTCGGGTCAGGTTCCCGTACGTCTTTGAGACGGCACTAGCTATGTGCGTCCGCAGAAGGTACAGCTGATTTCTCTTCCCTTCGGCCAGTTCAGCTATCCTCTCTGAGAGATCACCAAGAGATAGTGGTAAATGTCTCAGCCCACCATTTGCGCAGCAGATAAACTTCCTTATTTCATCTCTGTGCCTATTTGTGCACTTCTTAAGTGGTACTGAGCTGGATTATAACTTTTTGCCTCCTTTCGGGAATAAATTTCAGTCTTTCAGCTGCTGTTTGTAAAGACATTAGCAGAGAGTAAAGAGCCATGAGAGGTATTTGTCTCAAAAGACAACCGAGACCTGTTATCTGTCGTATTTCCAAACGTAATTTAAAGCGTCTTTGGTAACAAAAAGGAAAACAGAGAATTGCAATGTTGATGCAGACTGCTAAAGTGTAACAGAGCTCCACACCTAGAATTGTATCTGTACAACAAATAAACAAACAAACAAAAAACCCCACAAAACACCATTTCCTAGCTGAAGCTTTCAGGCAAGTTTGCAAAATGAACTGAAGACAAATAGAGTTTCTGCCACTATTTATTGGTATAGTCATGGTTCATTGAACCATTTATTTACGTGCTGGTGAATTCAGCTAATTACAAATGTGCACAAATGAGAGGGAGCAGCGATGGCTGAGACAAGTACCCCAAGCTAAGCAAACCCCCAAACAACTGCTATTCCCCCAGTCTCACCCAGTGCAGCCGCATTTCTGGTTGCTCAGAAGTAGATTATACTAAATTTAATGACACAGCCAAAAAAGCACACCACCAAAGTAGATACTATCAGTGGGTTCGAGCTGAGATGCGAAGCATCACCGCCTGCAGAACACTCTCAGCCCTGATGTGGGGCCAATTCAGCGTTTGGTGGAATTGCACAGGACCTGCCCCACGCACCCAACGCGCTTCACGAGGAACCGGCCGTGCCACGGGCACCGCTAACCGGGGCCGAGCCGCGGACTATCGGCCCGGCCGAGCAGGACGAAGCGGTACAACCCAGCCCCGCAGGTGCTTCACCCGNTCGTGGCGGGGCTGTAGCCATCGCGGCTGGGGCAACCGGCCGCTTTTCGTTTCCTCCCGGCTGCCGCAGAGCTGCCGCCTCCTCCGGGGGCGATGGGGAAAGCTTTTTGGGGGGAAGCTTTTGTCTATGGTGGGGACGCCTCCAATTTGCACCGACTGTGGCACCTAAGACAGCCCTGCCGGGATAAGTGGCCGGGAAGACCTCTGTCCTCATGTGCATCCCTGGTTCCCGAGACCCGTCTGGTGCTGGTGTCCCCCAACACGGCCCCGTCCAGCCCCTCTTCAATGGGCAGGTGACCCCAGGTGCTGCTGCATCACCCCAGCTTTTATGTGATGCTGCGTGGTTGGGTGGCCGCTTCGCCAAATTTTGAGCTATTTTTTCTGCCCCGGCTCCGTTTTTGATGGCTGGTTTCGGAGCTGCCGCAGACCCGCACGCTCTCTAGCTGGGTGAGGACAGCCAGGCTGGTTGCGCGGTCCCCCCAGATGGGATCCGAAGTGGTGAAGGACATGACTGGGAAACAGCAGTAGCTCAACAGCATCACAGGGGACGCGAGCAAACGAGGCAACCTCAGCTGCGCACCAGCAGCAGGACTGGCAGGTGCCCCAGTAAAAGCCCTGGTGCGCTTGGCTCGTTACTGTGCGCTGACAAATTGCACTGGTGGAGGCAGATCTTTTCACCTGATGGCAAGTCAGATACTGAAAAATCCCCACCCACGTGCTGACGAGCCTCCAAGCGCTTTTCGGCTCACCTATTCAAAACACAAAATGGGAGATTTAGCAAACGTGCTCGGTGCTGACTTTTGGTTGCACTGGACCAACATACACACCGAAAGAGATTTTTCCTGCACTTGGGAAAGCTTTGCCCCTACACTGTCCTGGAAGTGGTGTCATCACCCTGCCTTCTGCAGAATCGAGGTTCCCAAAGGTACAGCCGAGGTGACCTTGGCCGTCGACACCAGCAGAACTGTTGGGGCTGTCCCTGCAGCATTGTCAGCCCTGCAGCCCCTGTGTCCGTGCGGGGGATGAGGACGAACACAGCTCTCCACCAGCCCTGCCTCAGAATGGGAGGGTCATGCAGAGACACTGCGGTGGCCAAGGAATAGCTGTGACATTCATCTGAGACCTGGAAAGGTGACTTTCTTCCATGCGATTCCAGCTGTCCTCTAGTAGGAACTCTAATATTAAGCTTTAGCATCTCATGGGAAATAGCAACACTGAGTAAATACACTTCCTTGGAATTAAGGATTAATTTCCAAAGTATCAGGCACAAAAAAAAAAAAAANCCAAGAGATCCCGTCAATGCTGCTCTCTGCTCATGGGACGCACATCTCTCCACGTTCTCCTGTTCCCACGACACCTCTGTGGTATGAAGGTCGTGTGAGGGAACCCCTCCTTGTCCACCCGTGTCCCCATGAGAGGGTCCCTGAGGCTGCTCCTGCCCACGGCCCATTTTCTGCTCAGCAGGACATCCCATGCTGTTATTTAGGAGTGCTCAGCGTAGGAAGGAAACATACCCGTGACAGGGCTTGACATTCCTCCAGCTCTTTGCTTCCCTGTAGGCTGTTTCTACAGCTTCAGTTCTGCCTCAACAGTGGGCGATAACATCTAAAAAAAACCCCTACCGATGGTTGGGCAGTGACGTCCAGGCCCCGGGGCTTCCCAAACCCTCCTTTTCTCATTCACAGGGAGCAGATCCCGGGTCGATGTCAGCTGAGTGGGTGCCACAGCCTTGGCCTGGGCAGGGAACGGGGCCAGCAAGCACAACCCGGGACCACACGAGTGCAAAGGGCCGGCCGTGGCCCCATTCCAGCGCTCAGGCGCGGAGATGACATCCAGGCACTGCGCTGTGAGAGCCGGAAGGGTGCAGAGCTGAGCGGCAGCTGGAGGGCACATTTTGCCACCTGAAACCTTTCAAATAAATGGTTCAGAAGGAAATAAATGCCACCATGTCAATCAACTCATTATTGCTCTCTAGGAGTGAACAACCAACAAGGTCAACAGTACGCTGGAGTCTGCTCTTGCGGGAGGCGGGTGGGTGAGGGTCTCTTTGGAGACTGCGCTATGGCAGGTTCTGCCTGGGCTGCACGGTTTTGCTTTTGGACTGGCGGGTTTTATTTAAGTGTCACTGCACTCAGGTGCTGCAAGCTGCTACTCACCATGCTCTTATTCTCCCTTCTTCACTGTTTTACATCACTCGAGAAAACAAAGGCTTGGAGATGGGCCGAACATAATGACAAAGCCCTTGTCCACCTGGCACTGGAATTACAGACCCATTACAGACCCACCTGGAGGTTTCGCAGGACCGAGCATTGCAGCTGTGCCTGCTTCCTCCAGCTGCAACGCCAGGTCTTTTCTTTCTTTTTTTGCTTGCATCTCTTCCACCCTTGTGCGTTCCAGAAAATTGCTCTGCTCTCACACCCAGAACGTGCAGAGTTGCTTTTCAGACAAAGCCATGGTGCTGTGGAGGTGGTAGTTCCTCTTTTGCACCACTGCCTATGAAGAGCGAAGGTGTGTGAGAAGTAAATACACCTCATCCATCTGCCCCTCCTGAGAGCCTTCCCTGCCTTCCTCACCCACCCCGCGCACAGAAAATCCTGCCCATCTTCCAAGAGCCACTTGGCAGCTTATTAGGAACAGTCAAATCATGGGACAACTCAGGCTAGAGGGGAGATGTCTAGTCCAACCTCCTGCTCAAACCAGGTCAGCCCAGGTTGCTCAGGGCTTTATCCCATATGGTCTTGAAGACTTCCAAGGATGGAGGTCCAAGAGCCTCCAAGACTGGGCAACCCATTGCACCACGTGCAATCTCCTACGCTGTGAAGCCAGTTCTGTAGTTTGCTTTAGTTGTGGTGCACAATTTGGTGTTACTCCACTCTGCCATTCCTTCTGCTTTTTTGGTACCTTTTTTTTTGCTATTCCTTCTGCTTTTTGCTACTCAGTTTTGTTATTCCTTCTCCTTTTTTTTTGCTGTTCCTTTTCTTTTCTGCCCTTTACTCTCAAGAACAGGAAGATTTCTAGTTGCGAGGTCAGACTGAGGTTGGTGTAGGATCAAGGAAGCTGATGCTCCAGATGTGTTTCCTCACCAGACTCCTAAGAGGACATCAAACTGCAGCTCTGATACGAGGCAAAAAAGACATGTGATATCTGATGGGGCCAGGTATGATAATTAAGGCAGGACTGGGGAACTCACTGAATATATCCACACTGTGAGGAGCTGGATGAAACCTTTTGTTCTCCAGGATGGCTGGCTGGAGGGTGGTTGACCCTGGTGCCTCCGTGCACCATGGGGACCTCCGCATTCCAGGGAAAGGCTGGATCCACAGCACATGAGGAGAGGACGAAGCAGACCTCCTCGGCCGTAGGTGACCATCCCTGAGGACAGCCATCACTGCTTGGTGGGACAGGCCAAGCTCCCCCAGTTTGGGCAGAAGATACAGTGGGAAGTACCATCAGTGCGGTGTCCTTGGCACAGTGCATAAGGTCATGTCCTCCACAGGCTGCAGGTGGAATCTCTACACCCCCTCATCCTTCCTCCATGGGCTGCAGGAGGACAGCCTGCTTCACCATGGTCTTCACCATGGGCTGCAGGGGGGATCTCTGCTCCAGCGCCTGGAGCACCTCCTGCCCCTCCTTCTGCACTGACCTTGGTGTCTGCAGAGTTTCTTACATCTTCCTACTCCTCTCTCTGGCTGCAAAAGCTCTCTCTAACTGTTTTTTTTTCCCTTCTTAAATAAGTTATCCCAGAGGCGCTGATGGGCTTGGCCTTGGCCAGCAGCAGGTCTGTCTTGGAGCCGGCTGGCATTGGCTCTATCCGACACAGGGGAAGCTTCTAGCAGCTTCTCGCTGAAGCCACCCCTGTAGCCCCCCTGCTACCAAAACCTTGCCATGCAAACCCAACGCAGGTAAGAAACTAAATTCAGAGGAACATAACACAGAGGAGGATGAGGGGGGAGTTGCAGGTAAAAAGAAAACTACAGGAGGTGAGATGTGCAAAAGCACACAAGGCAGCGACAGTCTGAAAGAGGAGGAAAATCCCTAAAAACTTGCATGATGGAGGTGGGGATGGGATGAAGGCTGGAGATAAAGGGAGGAAGAGGGAAGAAGAGAGTTGTAGGGTGTTTGGGGGGAGGGATGGAGGTCAGCAAGGGGAGGAGGGCTGCACTTCAGGATTTGGGACTGGGCGAGGGAAGCTGTAACCTGCCATTTCACTTCTAACATGGCACAAAGCGATTTCTTTGCTCTCCTTCAAAGTCGCTGGAAGTCTGGGCTAATTAAGTAACAATCTGAATTCTAGCCATACTTGGGAACCAGACACATTTTGGAAGGGGTCGTTTAGCTACATTAATAAGACACAGACACACGCATGCGGAGGGGAGGAACCAGCCGTGGGTCTGCAGACTCTCTGCACTGGGAGTTTCAGAGCACTTTAAATAGACGAGTGATGCAGGAGGTGTTCACAGCCACCTTGCTGATGCTAATGCTGGCACTTCCCGTATGTCAGCAGATCTCTGTGCGAGCACAAGTGTTGGAGGCATCAGCTCTTTCAGTATTTCACCAGAAGAACTTGCCTAGATAAGATACTCTTTGCCTCTGGGAAAGATTTTCACTGATACAAAGGTGATTATTAATTATCAGCAACACAAATTTTAATGGCTGGGTAGACATCTGGAGGCTGAAGACTTGTTCTGTTAGTGCTTAATAAGAGCAATTTGATGCTTAGGCTGTAAATCAGTCTGATTCCCTTTTCACAGGACAATGGGATAAGGCACAATTTAGGGCTACGGGCTTCGGAGATCTGCCTGCGACCATCCAGATCTGGAAAAAGCCTGATCCTGCTTTAGGCCTAAGGAAAGTTGCCATGTAGCACCGACTGACCCTCCATTGCCTTCTCCTCCTGGACCTCGAATGCCTGCAGCCCCAGCAGACACCAGACTCCAAGATGCTGTGCCCTTCATTAAATGACATAAATGCCATATCAATCCAGTGCACTGGGCTGCTTCTTCCTTTACTGCTGGAGTTTCAAGCAATTTTCCTAAACACTTAAATAGTTTGTAGCCTGAATGAAAAAGCTCTTCAGCTTTGGTAACTGCTTTTCACACTGGCTATTTAAGAAGGAGAACTCAGAAAGACAGCATTTCATGATAAAGCAAACATCTTTTTTAACATGTTGCTGTTTCTTTCCTTTCCTGGGACTTCCTAGAATAGGTTGTTTCTCTTTGAATCATGTGTGAAAAGGGTGGTGATCTTCAGTTCAGACTTGCCCAAAGTTGGTTGCTCAAAGCTGGACTGTGTTACACTGGGGGAGAATGACTAGTGGCGATGTCATCTGCCAGATGCACTTTCTGCAGAAAAGACTGACCATGGTGATGCCCGAGATCACGGATGGAGACCTGGGTGCAGCTCTGCCTGCTCTGACCTAGCTGGACTTGAGCTATCCCCAAGCTGGAAAGTGAGTAGCTGTGGTCCCTGTGCTCTGCCGAGGGAGGACTCGGCGACCCAGGCACGTCCTTCCCTTGATGTGGATGAAATGAAGGACATGAGGAAAGGAGGGGAAAAAAAGGAGGAATGGGGCATGGAAAGCTTTTGATGTGGGTTAATGAAGGGAGCACCCTGGTATGGTGGCCTGGATCTAGCAGGTATGGGGGGCACTTCCATTGCAAAGCGATGGGAGAGAAATGGAAAGTTTGAAGATGTTGCCCAAGTGTGGGAGGAGATGAAGAGTCTTTTTTTATGCAACGATTTCCATTCCTTGATGCCTGACAGCCCGTAGTCATTCTGAAACAAACAGTCAGGGCCGTCCTCTCCGTTTCTGAGTGTTGGCGAGCCCAAAGTCAGCCCCCAGGTTGGCTGAGTCAGTGTGTTTGGGTGGCAGAAAACCATACCAAGAAATGATGGTATCAGCGCCGGAGCCAGAGTACCTTCTGCCTTCCTCCTTCTTCATCAAGCTGTAAATGTGATGAAAAGTAATTTCTGCTTCTTGCCAAGGATAGGCAATCTCTTTTCTGCTCTGCTCTCACTATAACAGTTCCTGAGAGGGTCCTCAGCCAGTGGAACCTGTTTCTCCAGGGGACCATCCCTTATTGTCACCTAGACCCTACAGGATGTGCCTCCATTTGTTCCCAGACCGGGCACAGAGACTTGATGTCACAGTTCCGGCATGGGCCACTTGGGTTTTAAGGACTGACGTTCATATGTGCGGCCCTTACTGGCAGCTGCGAGAAGCTGCTCCATTTCAGCCACAGGAGACCAGTGAAGCTCCCCGTTCCCCTGATTTCTGTGGGAGAAGAATGGAGCTGGGGAACTTTCTGTGAAGAAAACCTCAGCCCTTGTCATGCTCTCAGATCCTGAAGCTGTTGATCATATCCTACTGTAAATGCAACCTTTTTAACTGGCTGCTGTGGAAACGAGGACTGAGAGAAGATGCAAAGCCAAGTGAGATGGTAGAATATCTTCAGCACTGTCTCCTATTAGCAGTTTTTGGAATAAAGCACTTGATGTCCTGAGATTAATGAAATAAATTACTACCACAAGTGACTGCAAGGACAGCATTCAGAAAATCCCATTGTTGTTAACCTAAATATTTGGAGAATTATGTTATTCTTTCACAGACTCAAATCTCTCTTCTCAAAAGGAGGCAGTAATGGGCATAGGTGACTAATCTGGGAAATGACAGAAGACATCAGCCAGGGAAAAATGTTTCTGTTTCATTGAATAAGACAAGGTTGATGTGGTTTTTACTCAAAATGCAAACTAAAAGGTGACAGATTGTGCTGCTTTTTCTGAGAAACTGAGCAGATTGGCCCCCACCGCAGAGGTACGGGTATGGGTATGGATATGAGTCCGGATATGGGGCTGCCCGTGGTGCCACAGCCACCCTGGGGTGCTGCAGCCAAAGTGCTTCATGGCGTTCCTGCAGCCGGGTGTGCTTCCACCCTCCCCTAGACTGACCCACCTTGCCTTCACGCCGGGGTTTGGAGAGGTCTTTGGGAGCTGTGATTGCAGGGTATTCTGCCAGCGAAAATTTCTGGAAGTAGGGCTTTCAGGGACCCTTTAACTTGCTCCAATCCTTTCACCATGTGCAAAATGAAAGGATGGGCTTCTCAAGCCAAAACTCCAGACAAGGAACCAGAGACATCCTTTTGGTGGGGTTCGGCTCACGAGGGACCTCAGCAAGCCATGCCAACCAGACTATGTGTAATCAGCTCATCATACTCCGGTACAAGAACGCTACATATGTGCTTGTAAAAGATAAGGTTTGAATTTTTACCTTTCTGTAGGCATTATGGGATTGGCTTTACCAGATGCTGAACACCTGCAAGTCTTGCTACCTTTGATGGCAGGCAGGGATTCCCGGTGTCTTGCAGGTTAGCGTTCTAAGTCCCTTGCGTGGTTAGACACCTTAGAAAAAAGTTAAAGACATTATAAAGGCTTTTGGACTGCTGATGTGAAAAGTTGGATTTCCTTGTTTGTTTTTTTTTATGGTTCCAACATGTCAACCTGTAGTAAATAGAATAGCCATGTTGTCAGGAGATGCTGTCCTGATAGATCTAATTGCTGCTTCCTCTTCCTGTTTTGTACATGTAACAAATGAGTGCTTCAGCAGATGGGTAAGATATAGCTTTCTTTAAGCTGTGTCTCCATTACTTCACAAGTCACACTGCAGACATACCAGTCAAGAAATGAGAAACGTTCAGTGTCGCTTTGTGGATGTCATGTTTTCAGGCAGCAGCAGCAGAATGTTTTCCCGTTCCTGGAGGCTTCATTTATCAGGAGCTGGGAAATTATATTAATTCCCCTGGTTTTGTTAGAACTGATGTGAAATCTGTATTATATAAAATCTGTCCAAAGTATTCTGTCATTCTAGTATTTTTTTCCAGAATGGGACAGACCTAAGGTGTATTTGTTGGCACTTGGACTGGAACTGGGTGTGAGGGTCTATGCAGGTCAAGAGTGACTTTAGTCTGTGCAGGTAATCTTAACTCGCATTTACCTTCACACTGACAAAGGTTGTGCTTCAATTTTCTAGTTTTGTTTCAGATAGTGATACTAGATATATTGCTTCTTAAGACTTTTTTTGTTTAAAAATATTCAGACATACAAATTTTAAAAATAAGAATAGACCATCAGAGATTTTTTTTGTTACATTTTTTTCTCACTGTCCTGGTTTTGGCTAGGGTAGAGTTAATTTTCTACCTAGTAGCGGCTGTAGTGCTGTGTTTTGGATGAGAATACTGTTGATAACACACTGATGTTTTGGTTGTTGCCAGACAACGTTTACACCAAGTCAAGGACTTTTCAGCATCTCACACCACCCCACCAGACAGGAGGCTGAGGGTGCACAAGCAGCTGGGAGGGGACATGGCCAGGCCAGCTGACCCAGCTGGCCAAAGGGATATTCCATACCATATGATGTCATGCTCAGTATAGAACTTGGGGGAAGCTGGCCGGGGGTTTAGTCCATGACTCGGGAACTGGCTGGGCATCGGTGGTCTGTGAGTGGTAAGCAATTGTGCTGTGCATCACTTGTCTTTATATTCTTTTATCATTGTTATTATCATCACCATCATCTTCCTTTTCTGTCACATTAAACTCTCTTTATCTCCATTCACGAGTTTTACTCTTTACCCCAATTCTCTCCCCCATCCCACTGTGGTGGGGAGCGAGTGAGTGGTCGTTTTAGTGAGTGGTTGTTTTAGGTGCCAGCCAGGTTAAACCACGACATCCAGCCACAACAGTAAAGTAGCATTTTAATTCTCTGATGTTCATGGTTTGGTGGGAGAGTTTTCTGATTACATAAAGAGTTATTTTTCTCTGGAAGATGAGAAAACAAACTTATCCCTGGAAAATTCAACAGTACACATGAAAACATTTCTCATGGGGAAATTTTGCTTAAATCTTTTAAAAGTAACCCAAAAAGCCAGAAATAGTATATGCAAGTTGACTTTCTCCTTTTGGAAAGGGAATGGAAAAAGCATCATGAAAACATGTGAATTTTGAGCATAAAATTATTTTTTGGGCTTGTATCACTTGGAAATTTTTAAAAATCTAAACTGAAAGGCAAATTCATGGACATTGTTGAATCTTAACATTGATAACAGAGACACTTACAATTAACTAAACCCATATTTATCTAGTGCATCCATTGAAATACATTGCTGTTAGGTACTTGAGGATGGCCAGATAATTATCTATGATACAGTGTAAGTCAAGTAAATTACCACAGAACATCAGAGATTGTGCTAATCTACTTGTATATGAATAAAATTGTGGGTCCTGCCAACTGGCTTCCAGCAGAGGCTTTTCTTCGGAACTATCCATCAAGATACACAACCCTTTCAACGGAACAGCTCCCTGTTAGCTGTATAAATATACCCTCGTGGAACTCAGACCCAGATTTTCCTTAGTGCTAGATTACCTCGTGCTACAGCTGCTTCAGGAACTGACTTCACATGTCGTTCAAAGCCCCGCAGTCCGTATGCTCCATCTTCAGGAGGTGCAGGTCAAGCCCAGGAGCATCCTTCGGGCAGTGGGAGGGAGGCTGCGCACTGGTGGAGGTGGCCGGCCGCTTCCCAGGGGCCATCCCCGGAGCGCTGCAGCAATTGGCACTTTGTGATTTACACTTCTGGAAAAGTCAGTCATTTAAAATGGCCTGAATTGCCAAAGTTGGGGTTTGTTTTGTTTTTAAATTAAGAAGAAATACCAGGTCAGTGAAAACCTGCACAATTAGTCTTTGCTGATTAAGCATACGCTGCCATGGGCTTAACCCTTTAGTCACTTCCTTTTTCCACCAGCATCTTTCCATTTTATCAAGGTTACACCTATGCTCCCTGTTCTCATTCACGGTTTTACCCTAGAAAGACACAGGGAACATGAAGATACGACTGGCTCAGCTGGTTCCCAGGAGAAAACTCACCCTTCAACTGTTAACTACCAGGATGACCCATGGTAAATAGTCTGGTGTGCCTGGAAGCTCTGCACACAAAGGGGATTTTGCCCCATCGTAGATGCTGGGAAGGGAGGCCAGTTGTCTCCACTGGATGTAGGTCACTGAGTGACCAGGGCAGTCAGCAGCGGGAAGAGGAGTTGTAAACACCCTGCTGACCTTAAGCAGGTGCTTGGGGAAAGGGCAAGGGCTGCGGGGGATGAGCCAGCATCCTTTTGCTGCACTGATTCATTGCTTTATGGCGTGCCAATCTACGGAACAGCTTCTGCCGCCAACATCTGTCCCGTGACTATGTGCACCAGCCGTGCGCCCAGCGTAAGTGGTTTCTACTGTTCCATTTGACGCTTCCCTTTTTTAATTTGCACTTGCCACGATGCTTTCTGTGGCAGACTATTAAATGAAGAGAGAAGTTACTGTTCTGTATCCATCGCTTCCGTACTCTGATCTCAACTTGTGATAGGTCTGTAAGAGAGAACAGCTCTGCATCTTTCTTATTATGTCTTCTTAGGATAACATCCCTGGATTTCTGGACTTTATTTAGGTGGGATAAATACTCTGTGTCAGGAGGACGATGCTGTTACTGACTGGTTCATTCAAGAAAAGCCCCATGTTCTTGCCTAAGCTGAGATCACTGGTGGGCATCCTTGGAGCTCAGTAGTCCTGGGCTTCTAAAATTTGCGAAGCAGCGAAGTCAACAGGTAGGCACTGGTATCAGACAGACCCTGCACGAAGGGGGACAGAAATTAGATCTTAAAATGATGTAATTTAAAAAATAGCAAAACTAATACAGCACGAGCCTAATCAAGTTCTCCGAGAAAGGAGGAAGCAGGCTGCAAGGCGTGCCGAGGGTTAAACACCCATCTCCGTGCCTGTGCAGAGGGGTTTGCCAACCAACAAAAATATCAGGGGAGCCAATGCCAACCCAAACAGAAAAGGATCAAAACCAATCAACTTTAAATCAAAATAAACTGTAGCACATAATGGTAACATAGCAACAGATAAACATTTTGCCTCTCTAACAGCTAATGCAAGGGTAGGATATACAATGATTAAGTCAACAAAAACTGAGAAACTGCAAAGTAATTTGGTTAAAATCAGAGGAAATAGTATTAGAAATTTTCTGTTCTTTGAGCATTCGAGTGCTCAACTTGTTTGGTTTTTATTTGTTCTTGTTGTTTTATAAGGAAAAATGTAAAGAGAAAACCCCTGACAAACGATGACATACTTACGTAGGCACTTCGTGCAAATCTGAGATTCAAATAAGGGGACCCTGCATACCAGGAATCTGTGAAAAGATGCTCTTACACCTGCTGGTGTCCACCTACAACACTTGCATATTTCTGCTTCTAGAACACATTGCAGAAGACATCACTGGGAAGTTTTATGAAATAGTGGAAGTCTGGGCTTTAATAGTTACATCCTCTTATTTCCTGAAGGTCGCTGGTTGAACTTCCTGAAAGTAATTCACGTTCTTGGTCAGAGAGATGACTTGTGTGGCACATGCCACCATGCTGAGCTGCTTTTGCTCTCATCCAGCTGCTATCCACTGCTTCAAAACTTCCCATACTTCTGTCCCATGCTTGCTGCTTGGATTTAATTACCTATGGTCCCAGCCCCGTAACAATGCGCCTGTCCACAAGCTTCTGATCAGCCCCGAAAGCACCTTCCCCGGATTGTGAATCAAGCGCTTCAATTATATAACTTTCTGCTCTCTGTGGCTGCTCTTATCTGATGTGCTGAAAAGTAGGTGCTGTTTTAGAAAAGAAAAAAAAGCCTTGCTGAAAAAGGATGCAACTGTTTTTCTGCCATAATTCAACTATTTTTTGCATTAACTCTGTCTGCAGGATGAGAAGTTGATTTTGGCTTTTACCAAGTGAGCTAACTCTCATATAGGGCATTTATTGTAGATTTAAGAATCTCTCTAGAACAGGAGAAAAACAGACTGAAGAGGATCACAGTTTTCCTTCCCTTATGCTTCCCCCTTGCTCAGCTCCATGTGTAACTGCCAGTCCCTGGTTAAAAGACTCGTTCTCCACCAGACTTAAATCCAGGGGATTTTACAGTAGATGTCATGCAAGCTTCTGCCAATGGGGACCTGCAGGAGTTTTCACTAACAAGGATTTGCTCTAGATTATCTCAAAAGTAGTGTGCGTTTTGATGTCCACCCCAGCCGAAACTCCCTCGCTGCCTGCTCACCAGCCGTACTCTGGGCAGAGAGCATCACTGCTCGGTCCTGAACGTGGCAGTAGCGATGGACTGCTAATGCTCGATGGGCATTCAGTGAGTTATACTAGTGCGATCTCAAGCCTTAGTAGCAAATGAGAATTGCAGAAATTGGGGGGGAAAAAAAAGTGAAATGATGCCTTTCACCTCCAGGGCTCATGTGAAGCACAAAGTGGAGGGACCACACTAGTCCTGACCATTAGGTATCTGGTCCTGGGACAGACAACTACAGCCCCCAAAGCCGCCCATCAAGAACCATCTATACGTGTTAAATTCAGGTCACGCAGACTGCCGACACGGACAGACAACGTGAGATAACTTTCCATTGACTGCAACGGAAAACATCTGGCTGTCCCAACGGTGGAACGAGGAGCATCCTTCTTCCAACCGCATGTAAGCTCTGTTTAATACACATGCTCAAATTGTCCTCTACAGACCATGCACATAAAATGCCATGAATATGCTTTAGAACAGAATAATTCAGTTGGAAGGGATGTACAACAATCGTCTAGCCCAGCTGAAACCGCCAGGACTCTTCTTCAGCTTGGTTAGGAGTTTGTAGCTGTTGTAGTTTTACAACTAATAGTTTCTTGTCAAACCAGTGATGCAATACCTTTCAAAAAATGGTATTTTTTCTCTTTATTAATTCTGTTATGCGATCCTCAATATTTTGAAATGCACTTTAAGGTTTTGCACTTTGATATTCGTTTCCTATGGTGGAAAGAATTAGTAATGCATTTAAGCCAATTTAAACAAAAAACATGGGGTTTTTTTTTCAGATTGCACTAATTGAAAAATCATTCTCGGGCAGATAATAGATGGAGGACAAAGGACAGGCAAGAAACAAGTAATTGTGATTAGAAAGGAAAAAGTGCACTGGAAGCTGCCTAAATAACATCCAAGAACAGTGGTAAAATTAATAGGCTAATAAAGATGATTTTTAATGGTAGATCAAAGAAGGGACTCTGCAGTCTGCACAATATATTGCCCTTAGGGTGCTTTACTGTATTGCATGGACTGATGCACACACAGGAAACAAGTCATCTTTATTACCGTGCCTGTCAAAGTCAAATTTTGCAGGAAGAAACGCTCCCAATTCCTCCTGACACAGGTGCAGGACTGGAGAGGGTACCAGGACGTCTCTGTACCTGCTCTGAAATGGGGAGCAAACCCCCCCGTCCCACTTACCCACAGCACGCTGCACGCTGATGGGAACCTGTACCGGGGCGGTTTTGTTTCCTGGCACTATGTCAGATCTTACACAGCCTGGGATTCAGTTTCCCTCCAGTTTACACAGCAAAAAAATTTTGGCAAGTGCAGACTATGAATATTGCAAAGTAGTAAAAAAGTATCTTGGAAAAGTTGCTCTGCTTGTTCTTGGGAAAAATGTTAACCTTTCAAGTCTGAGCAAAACCACAGGACTTGCTTTTTTCCTAACGTTACTCCTACTTCCCACGAAACAGAAATAAGGAATAGCCCTGGGAAAAGGAATTTCTCCCTCAAAATCTGAGCATGCTTTACTCATCAGCTTCAGCGGGGCACAGACACATGTTCTACATATTCACGTGTTGATCTAACTCCTGGAAACCAAAATCCACTTGGGATCCGTCTCCATCAGGAAGTTAGTACAACGTTTACACTCAAATGACTCTTTTTTTCCTCTTTAATTTAGTACTATTCCAGTTCTAACCTGAAGCATCACTTCCAATAACTATGCTCTCTTCCCGGTGTTAACGTCTGACTGGTGCGTGTTCCTTCTTCCCCTCCCTTGCTTGGGCATTTCCAAATCACATTGCAAGTCTCTGGCTGTTAGATTCAATGAAGTGTATTAACCCTCTTTGGTTTGATTTCAGATGCCTTCGGCTGTTTAATTGCTTTTAAGACTTTAATCCATCACCCTTCCTCTTTCAGACAGCACTTTGGGCTCTTTTTACTTTCCTGCTCCTTGCTGGTGTCCCTCCCATCTGCTGATAAGCGTTGCCCAACAAGCTTGCAGCGAAGGACCGTTGCCTTCCTGTTTACCAGCGCGCTCTTCTGTGCCAGTTCAGATCACGGAGGCCACCTCCTGCCCAGGTCAGCCTGACTGACAGCCCACAGCCATCCATTTCTGGACCGGCTGCTCTTGCCTACCAACACAGCCATGGCATTTGATCAGCTCCCGGTCCAAGACATGCTCATCTGCAAGATCTCCCCGGGCGGAGAGGGAAACCATCAGCAATAAGTGACCAACTAGTTCTGGAGATGCAGCCCAAAAGTCATTCAACGTAATTCCTATTTCCCTTCCCCTTTTGCAGCCAGGTAAGTTGAGTCAACAAATCAGAACAACTTTGAATTAAAAGAAATGACAAGAGAAGAGTGTAAGATGGGTCTAGCTGTACAATGAAGCGTGAAACAGCAACTGCACCACCTGGCTTTCCTTTCTCACAATTCTCTTTAGTACCAAAGCTTCTGAGCTCCATCTGGGTGAGAGAGGGGTGTTTCTTGCCAGAGGCATTAATTTTCATTTATGATACCAGGCTAGATGAAATACCTTACAATGAACAAGAATTAAACTTCTAACACTTAATAAACTAATTTGTACAGCCACGCCGAGGAACCATCAAATAACCTTTTTCACTGATTTGGGAATTAGGACAAAACCCCAGGGGGTGAAATGGAGAGTATGGGAATGGAAGGAAAGGAACACGTCTGAGGTGCCGGGATAGTGTCTGTGGAACACCTGGAGGTGGGTTGAGAAGACTGCTGAGAGCAGGAGGCTAAATAGAAACATATTCTTTCAGTGATCTGTGTGAACTTCAGAAACCATTTGGTGTGAAGCAGAGTTGGAAGGGCTGAAAGGTAGTCTGAGCCTGGCTCCTCATTTCTAATTCCAACGGACCACCATGTAAAAATGAATCTTGCTAGTCTGAAGCCAGACAATACTGGAAACTTGCCCTCATTGCAAAAACCCATTCGAAAGTCACAATCAGTAAAAGCCTGTAAGAACAAACCATTCTCAGCTTTATTATGGAAAAAAGTTGCTTACTTTCCTATTGACCTATTAATTATGAGTTTGTATATGCAATATATTAATTTTTGTGGGCTTAGCATAGCAAGATTCTTGCTTTTGTCTCACTCTAGATGCGTCAAATACCCCTGCAACTGAGTTCAACCTTTAGTCATACAAAAGAGGACCCTCTCGTGGCCTTTCTGTCCTGACAACTGCTCTACAGTCCTCTCAAGGCTCTGGGAAGAAACTTGCAGAGAGTTCCTAAATCTATAAACAAACAAGGAAGGGACACATACTTAATGATGTTTGGGGAGAATGTGTAGCAGAAGCATCTCTAGTCATGTGCTGATGGGAATGGTCTCTGCTTCCCACGAAGCGCTGGGTCAGGCAAACTTGCTCAGCTGTTCTTCAGGAGAAGATGGATTGCTGATCACAAGAGGAGACGCATTACGTGCAAGTCATCCTATCATCTGGGTTGGGAAAGGAAAGGGGAGCAGCTAACGAAGTTAGCGTGGAAGGTTTTTTTCCTAAAAAAATCGAATCACACACAAGATCATTTCCCTTGAGATTACTGATAATTAAGATGCAGAGGTACCACATGTAGTGGTGGAGGCTGGGAACAACCCACAGCCTGTAGTCCTTGGTCAGCTGCTTCCAGGGAAGGCCACGTCGTTGGGCTCAGACTGCGGGTATTAGCCATGAACATGCCATAACATGATTTGTTAGTGTTGATCTCAAACTCAATACAGCAGCAATTAAAAATCATAGCTTTGTAATCGTATTGACTCTGAGTTTTGGCAACAGCATTTAAAATCCAAAGATAACATGTCTGTTTCCATCCATCTGAAGACTGCTTATTATAAAAGTACCACTGGAAGAGAAAAATTATCTTATGGGGGCTGACAAACAACATACCCTATCCAGCAGATATCAGTGGAGCTTTTGCAGAACTGAGACTTGCTCATGTTGGAATAAATGCCTTTTTAGTCTCTTCCAGTAAATTTCCAAGCGCCAAGAAGCAGAGAGCTGAAGGAGTACTGTAGTCACTTCCCAGTAAAAACTGGAGTTCGTTACCCATTGCCAAGCCACGTCTTAAACCCCTCTTTGTGCTGCTTCTGATCCATCATCTTGTGAGTTAAGGGATGCAGGTCACCGGGCAGTCAGTGCCCAGAGGTACCACTGGTGGAGACAGATCCTTCCCCAACTTTTTATGAGTTCCTTGAAGTAATTTTTATGAAGTTTTGTTTCAAATTTGCAGCGCGCAGAGTACACGTAGGTATAAAGCAGACCAACACAGTTTTTCTGTTCGCTTTGTGGCTGTTTTTGCATCAAGCCCACATTGGCTTTGCGAAGTCAGGCTCAGGAGTGACTTCTGACCTTGGACTAACAAAACCCCATGTCCAACGCCAACCTCTGCTTAGGAGAATTCAGACTTCTGTGCAAACAGTCCGCACAGATCTGTGTGATTTAAGGCTGACACTTGGTTCCCCGAAGATCATCCTTCATCATAGAAACTGGCCTTTTTTGGCCATCTGAGTACTTCTGAGATAAATCAGCTATGCCTTTGTTTAACTTACAGGCTGAGACTGACAAGGAATTGATGTTAAAGGATGTTTGTTCAGATACTTGCGCTTAATCTGAATGGCTGCTCTTTGCCTGGCGGTCCTCGTCGTTGTTCTTCCAAGGCCTCTCCTGATGGGCACCATAAAGTTTTACACTCACCCAAGTCCTATAGGATTACTGTACACTGCATACTTTGGACTTGCTCATCCTCTGAAGGGCAGCAAACCCGAGCAAAGCAACCCAGTTAGAGACAGTGACTTCTGCACCAAGTGGAGCATTTTGTGCCTTCCCAGTGCTAAACCTAACAGTTGATATCTGCCTTGTCTTCGGATTAATCTACCCACGTTCGAGTTCTTCCGCTGCCTTCAAAAATCAGGTTTCAGCTTTTCATTCCTGCCTTTAAAGTTCTGTATTAGAATAGAATTAAAAAGCATCCAGCTGATGTTTTCCAAACAGTCAGACTTTCACTGCAGGAACCATGAACGATTAGTTCAGCTGAAGTCTTGGCTTGCTCCATTATTTATTTAGTTGTACGCGTTACTCTATGTTGTGTTTTCCTTCTGATTTTTTCCCACAATGCTTTTTTCTAAGGCGCAGCAGGACTCCATAGAACAGGAACATCATTATTTAGCCCTTATTTTTGTTTTACAGCCATCAGAGACTTTGGAAGGAGTTCTAGCAAACCCACAGGGCTGTGTCAGTGCAGAAATCAGCACGAGTACCTGCTGCATCTCCCTGCCAAGGACCAGCTCTCGGTACTTCTGCACCTCTGCAACCACACTGACTGCTGCCAGTAGTAACAGATGGGTCCTAGGTCCTATTTTACACCTCCCAGTGCTCTCTTCAAATGAGAGGAAAAAGTAAATCCCAATAAAACTACAGAAATCTGGGAATCCTTTAGCCTTCTCTGTGCAGGTTGTGGTGATAACCATTGGCATTAGCACCATCACCTGTGCTCGCTGGGCTGGGTTTGTGGGCAGGCAGGTAACACACCGTCTGCAGTTTCAGCTGGCAGGAAAAGTCATCTTCTAAAAACGTCTGGTGTGGCCTTAAAAAAACCCCACACCAAAAAAGTTCTGGTAATTCCCCCATTTAACAGATATTTTACTCCTCCTACCCCTTGACTCTCTCCAAATCTTTTATCTTATCAGCTTCAACAGACTTGTGATCTGCCAAGCCCTGGAAATCCTGATACCAACTTTGTCTGATCTTAAGACCAGAATTTCTTTGATCAGCAACCAACGTTTTCCTGTCTACTGCCCTGGATCACAAAAGCTACAGCTGTCCCAGCTCGTACGAAGCTCTCTTCCACTCCCAACGGCACCAATGCTCTCTCTGGTCTAACTTGTCTCAATTTGCCCAAAGCTCTGTCTTTGCCTTAAAAGCCTACATGGTATTTGCAGTGAATTGAGGATTTTCAGGACAACAATCAGTTACCTTGCATGGGGAAAACAAAAAGGAACCTCAGAAGATGGGCTGGCTTGTTCTGGCCCTTGCTTATCCCAAACATTTGCAAACCCAGCGGCATCCACTGCTGGTGGGGCTGGCCAAGGCCCCGTAACCACTAGATGGACCTAACTGTAACTGCTCTGCCCGGTCAGGCCATGGTACCAGGCTGAAACGGGCCCTCCAGAAAGGATATGGTTTAAGAATAGTTCCTTGTCAACCAGAAATGAACATTGCGTATTTATCTTCCTGATAGCTCTACAAAATAGGAGGGTTGAGAGGGCAAAGCATCAAGTTGGGTCCTGCCAAGAGCAGCTCCCCAGGTCTCACAACTTGGGGCTGAAGCTCACCTGAGGACTTCTGCGGTACTGAAGCCAGCCCTATTTTAACCACAATTTTATCCACGTCTGTTACGAACTTCTGAAAACCGAACTAGTGCAATAGCCATGCACAAGAAGAGGAACAGGAGAGATACGACAGCTGGAAGAGAGGATAAGAAGGAACAAAGTGCCATTTCTGTCTAGTAAGCGTTTGTGCTGCCCCTGAGCTTTTTAATCAGGGTTACAGCATTGCTATTGCAGAAAAGGAGAAGCAGAACAGTAACAGCTCATGCAAGAACCTGCAACGCTGCACACAAGCGGCAGCAGGAGAGAGAAAGTGAAGCAAGAGGTGATAATGCCAACGTGACAAGGCAAAGGCTTGAGAAAATAGAAAGCTGCGGATACTCTCACCCCTAACTCCTTGCTTGCTTCCTCATATGAGCCTGCGCTTATGGGAACAGGAAAACTTCACCACAGCAGCGAGAGAGCAGGTCCGCAGCCACGTTAGTGCTGTACGGTAAGCACTACATAGGTGAGATTAGATGGACCAAGTCACTTCAGGAAAAAGTGCCAGGAAACAGGAATCACTTGTGCTAAACTCCTACCTGAGGGCCGTAGAGATCATCCTCCGTTAGAGCCAGGCACTAACGAAGCCGTGGACTGAAGGCATGCGGGTCCACTGAAGAAAGGACACAGGTAAGGGGGTTTTCCATGGAGACCAGGGCTGAGGGTGTGCTGGAGGCTCTGTGTCGCTTGGGAGTAGACTATTTTGGCCAGGACTAATAGAGATGTGAACAACTCTACCCTTCCCCTCTCCTGAATCCTAGCTGATCTGGTCTTTCCCCCTCCTCCAAGCTGACCTTCTCACCCTCAGCTGTGCAATTACCAACAATCCCTCCCCCTGCCTACTTTTTCTTGCCCAAGGGAACTAGATAAAACTGTGATTGCTCACCAGGAGCTGCTGTGCTACGTTTGAGGGCTGTGTTCAATGTGAAAACCCAAGATACTCAGTCTAACTTTGAGAGAAAAGCGCAATGAGAACTTGGCACAAGATGGTCCCTGCCAGCCCCTCTGTCCACGGGGCTGCCTGTACGGTCATTTTTCCCCAGATACCTGCAGGATTTACTCCTTCCACGTGCCACTTGGTGACTGCCAGCTTCAACCTGCCCATGCTTAGTTACATTACTGACTGCCAAAAATGTTAAACGGGAACAAAAAGAGATCTTGGCAGTGAGGGACAACGGCCAATTTTTCAATGTTTAAACAACCTAAGCATTAAATAAGTCTAAATAACTCCCTTAGGACAATTTTGTTTCCAAAATGATTTTCTAGGGTTGCCAGTGAGGTTGCTCAGAGTGTCTGAAGTTTGACAATGGAGCAATTAGGTTGCTCTCTTAACTAACTCTTTTTCTGTGTCATTTATTTTTGTCCATCGGTGTAGTCCCACTAGGAAACAATTTGCTAATGCCTGTCATCTCTCCAAATAAAATACTTTTACTAATAAGAGAATTGCATGGAGTAGCACGGAACTTGTTTCCTCCTTTCATTCTTTTAGGCAACAATAACACTCTAAATAGCTCCCAAGATCTTTTGTTAAAGAAATAATAAATTATTCTTTCTGTCAACTAGTTTTCCCCCATACCAGCTGAAGATAACCAATGTTAATCTTCAATACAGAGAAAGCAGATTTCTGGCAAAGCCTGAAAGCAGTTCCAGTAATCCATCTCACACTTTTTTCAGCTCCCCTTGGCAGTAGTAGGGTTGCTGCCTGTACAGTCATCAGGATGGAGACAGGTCATGGCATTAGCTCTGCTGCTGCTGAGCAGCTGCTGAGTGAGCTATCAGAAACTCACTGCTTCCTACAGGCTTCATCTGCCCAAATCCTGCCACGCTCCGGCCACGCCTCCGCATGGGAGCTAAACTCTTACGATCCCAAATATTCCTTTTGGCTTTTCCAGTGACTCCGCATTTATCTCCCACCACTGCAATGAGCTTTTGCTCTGCTTTCATTTGCCACAAAGGTGTAAAGGTTGGAGAATACCCTCACTCCAGGTAAATACGCATTTGATGAGACATGGGACAACATCACTTCTGCTCGTACGTGACCTACAAGACCTGGTCTGGGCTGGTACCTCATTCTGGGAATGGCATTGGTGCTATGTGTCACCCACCCCGAATTAAAACCCAAGACCTGAGCAAATTTTCTATTTCCTTGTGCCGTTAGGAAACAGAAATCTCATTCAACTAAACTCAACCATTTGCAACATGTCCAGACCTCAAGGGTTGTTTTCAATGCACGACTGAATTTTCAGTTCCAGTGGTTCAACATTCTTTATTCAACGATAATTTGCTATTCCAGTTTACAAGCCTGAACAAAACTGCTTTCTTAAAAAAAAAAAATAAACAAAGCAAACCAACCCTAAGATATCAGGAAGAATTTTCCCCGAAACCCAAAATAAAGTCTCAACCTCAGGCCAACATAGTCTTGGAAAACAACTAATGCCAAGTTGAAAAACACATTTGGAAATATTTTCTTTTAATGAAGCCCCAGTCACTGGAAAACAATTTCCTTGATGTGTCTTCTATTCTCTCTCAAGGGAAAATAGAAACTAGAGTCATATTCAGGGGAAGCATCACAAGTGTTTATGGAGGAAATGATTTCCAAAGAAAGTCCGGGGGAGTGACATCTGTGTATCCTCCAGGGCCTCAAAGCTAGCAAAGAAAGCTTTTCTGGGAAATCTGCGTTGAATGCCCTCCAGAACGGTAGCAACAATCACACGTCTGCGTGACCGTGTCCCCGTCGGCTGCCTGGATTTACTACCTGGTGGATGCTCAGCAGCACCAGCAGATATCCAGCCCATGCCGCTGGTGCCGGGAGGGACTGCAGGGATGCCCGTTGCTGGTACCCACTCCTCCCCTGCCCTGCTGGGACTCGGAGCTCACGCCGAGCAAACCCGGCTTTTCTCTTGTGCCTGGCTGGCCACTGGAGTGGCACCCACCAGCATCAATGGCTGGAGATGCTCAGGCTGCCAAAATTAAAAAAAATAAAAAATAAATTAAATAAAAATCGGCCCTAAAGTAAATTTGCTGTCGCCATTGGATAGAACCCCAAACAGCCTATGTAGCAGGGTCGCGGTGTCTGACCGTAGCAAGGCTGCACCTCCGGGCAGCAGAAGGCAGACAGCGAAGCTGGCAGGCGGGGGAGAGCAGGGCAGGTGCCTGGGGGAGCCCGAAACCGGGAGCATGGCAGGCAGACATGAGAACGGCAGCGTGCTCCTGGGAAGTGAGGCAAGCATCGTTTCCAGCACGACTCGGACTCTCCGAGGACCACCCCTAAACACTGAGCAGTGGTGGTGTGGGACATGAATCATACTTTGCTACTAGTTTACACTAATGTTAACAAAATAACCAAAAATTTCTAAGGTGAAGCAAGGGAGTGAGTGGACCAGTTGCTCCCAGTGACATGAGTCGCTCCCATTTTCCCTCTGCTTGGGAGGGCTGAGTGCGGAGCGGCTCTCGCAGCCATCTACATTTCCAAGAGGCACCTCGGTGCTGCTCTCCTGCTTCAGTTTGCTGTTAGGAAAAATAATAAATAGAGGCTGCACGTAGGATGCAGCTCCAAATTTGACAACACAATTCCTATCAGAAGACCACAGAAGCGAGCTCAGTCTCCTCTTTTGTGGCAAGCTGGAGGATGTGGGTTTCTGCCATCTCATGTGCTTCACAGGGTGCATTTGTTCTCAGGTGTGAGGAACTGGAAGGAAAACAAACGTCTTGAAAGAATTTTGGTCAGATGATTTATGAAATGCAGGAAATACAAGAAAAAAAATTGTGTATCTGAAACTTGGCCTGAGGTTGAAAAACAGACTCCCTTATCCACGCAGATCATACGGGATAACTTCTTGCTGATGATTATGGTTTTGGCTTTTGCTTTCCTGGAAAAGCTGGTAAAAGTTCACCATATATTCTTACTGATTGTCCCGTGCATCTTGTTCAAGCGAAAAAGGTCAAGACAATTGGCCCTATTTAGGAATACAGTATTAGACTCTGAGTAAGGCTATACATTTTTACCTATGTGTTAGGTACAAAGAAACACCAGGAAAGTAAAAAATGGAGGGAGAGCACAAGATACGAATAAATGATAATTGAGATAAATGGAGGCAAGTAACGAGGGGACGCTTAACAAGCAACCATGCCATTTACAGTAGGAAGAGCTCCTAGAATGTGCCTCGAGGAAGGGGAGGAAAGGTCATTAGATGGAGACATTAAATCTAATCAAGACAAAGTACTGGAGAAATAATTACAGTAAAACAAGCCTTCTGCACTGATGGGATGTAGTAAGCCCTTTTAAACACAAATATACTTAATTTTATGAATCAGTCAGCTAAGCAACATTATTATGCTTGGAAACAGAATAATGCAAGAGAACAGAATTTAGGATGGGGACAGATGGAGGCACTGCCTTTGGAGGAGACAGCAAAACTGCATCTAGTGCTCCTCCAAGGGCAGTGCAAAACCCACATTTAATTTTTGGCACCGAGAAGAAGACACGGTTTGCATTAGTTTCATGCTGCGTGGTCCAGGAGTACTGACCTTGACGGAGACAGGCTGGTCAGGGGCACGGCGAGTGTGCGCTGGGTGTGGAAAGCAGAGTAGTTCAGCGGAAAGCTGCGGTGCCAGAGCCGAGGAAGTCTGTGGGTGCCAGAAAAATTCCCACCGGCCGCATTCTTGGAGATGAGCCAAGCGGTGCCAGCACAGGAACGCTCTGACTCAAAGGAAAGATCCTTGATTGAAAACAGACTGAATTGACCACGGTCGTAGCTACTGCGGGAGCTGTGGCTGCTGCGAGCCCCGAACAAGAATGACAGACTGCGTGTAAATCCACGTTATGAATGAAAATAAAAAAGGCACAAAGGTTGGTTCATCACACAGCACAGAGGAACAAGTGAGCAGGGATGGGGAGGGATTTGTGCAGGCAGGGTCCGTAGCTCTGCAGAGGTAGAGCCCCAGAGTGGTTCACCTGGGCTGAAGGGAGGTTTCGGGCTTTCCTGCGTTGTTCTTTTAGAAGAGGTGTCACCTGAGAACTTGCAAACTCATTCAAGAGATTCCCAAAACTTCAGCTATGGGCAGTTATGGGGAATTTCCTTCTCAGCCACCTTGCTTGGATGAGGGGCATTTCCTAAAACGCTGCTACCACTGTGGTTTCAAGTTTGGAAATGTGAGTTAGTCAGAGGCAGCCAAAACCAAGTGAGATTTGCATTAACCTTTTTGTACATAGTTCCCCCCATCCCCCCCCAAGTTTTATGAATCACCACCTTTTCTTTATGCATTTTGTCCGTAATCTTGATACATTCAATACCTTAGACAAAAGGGATTATGCCGTCAACCTTTCCACTGTTTCCCTGTAAGGAAATCTGTCAGGTATGCAAAAGGGGCTGATGAAATCCTGGAAGCCACTTGCAAAATGTCTTATCCCTGCATTTACTGTCCACAAGGAATAAACATTACATTAGTAACGCTTTGCCCCAGCATTTGCCCTCATTAAAAGTGAATTTCCTTTTCTATAGTGAAAATAGAGAACAGAGGCAATAAAACAAGTGAGCTGATTATTTTTTTTTTTTTGCTGACGAGCTGTTTGGAAAAAGTGGAAAGTGGAAACTCATGTTCTTGAGGGAACTGCAGAATATACCCAGGTCACACATCTCCATAACCACCCCTTCGTGTTTTACCGAGGGGCCAAGATAAACCATCCTCTCCGTAATGAACGTCTTGGAAGATTCTTGTCTGTGCATGGCCAGGGCAGGTAATCCGTACTGTCCGGCCGTACTGCCTGTGGCTCGGTGCCCGTAGGAGCTGCCACATGTCACTCCTGTCCTTGAGACTCTGCCCTTCGTCGCCCAGCTCTTCCTCGTGTTTGCAAATACCTGCCTGGCTTCTCCTTCCCCCTTTTCTAGTCAGAACAGACAGTCATTTGGCTGCTTTATAATTTAAAAATGAGCTTCCTGAACCCTGCGAGGCTGGGGGAAAGGGCAGTGATAAGGAATTGTGGAGAACTTCAGCGAGGAATCACAAAAGGTGCTGGAGAAATGTGGATTCTCTGAGGATATCTGAGGATAAAGATGGGAAATAACAGAAAGTCAGATGCCCAGGCAGGACACCCTCCATCCGTTCAATGAGAGGGAAAAGGGGAAACCCTGGCTGAAGATCAGACAGTAATTGTTCTGGTTTCTCAAGCCAGAGGAAAAAACAACAACACACCAAAACAAACAAACAAAAACCAACCAACCAAACAAAAACCAACCAACCAAAAAGCCCCTAAGGCAAAAAAACGGGAAGAGCAGCACAGGCTGTACGTACCATAGACGTAAATCGGGACGGCTCAGGGAATCGCAGCAGTTGGCAGGACTTTATAACCCAATAAATGGTTAATCACCAAAGAATAAGAATTAGGACTTGTTTTATAGGACCAAGCGGCAGTTATTTACAAAGAAAACTGCCTTCCTACAATTTCCTCGAAATCTTCAAGCACGTTAAAGAAATGTCTCAGAGATGCAAGTTATTCAGATGATGTCATTTATCTGGATTTCCTCGACAAAGCCTCGGCACAGTACAAAGGAGAAGAAAGAGGAATGGGATGTTTTTGGTATCGGCAAAAGGGAGAGGCTGTAGGAGAGACGGGCAGTTTTCACGGTGCTTCTGCTGCACTACAAAGAGGTGGTGAGGAGACATGGGTGAGATGGTGAGGGAAAAGTGCTGGAAACCCTCTGGGGTCCAAAGCAAAGTGGAATACTTTAGACTGAAGAAAATTGAAATTTTCTTCTCTCTTGCTGAATTCTAATTGAAAAAAAATTCGAAAGTCCTCAGCGATAAGGAACGCTGCTAATCAATGCCCGGAGCTGCCCAAAGCCTTCAAACAAAGGTGTAGCGCAAAATAAACAGGTTATGGAAAAATACTGGAAACCATCTCATGCCACTGCAGAAATCCACTGGGGATGCTGTGTTGGTTCTGCTTGTGTCAAGGGAGTTACCAGCGGGTTCAAAGAGGAGCCCTGAGAGCCATCAGTCATCGGGAGTGACTACTACTGCAGGTAAAGATTAATCGAGGGGAACTGATTAAAGGTTTCACCGCAGCCGCCTTTCCCATGGCCGGTCCCGTCTCTCCACGCCGGCTCTGCAGACACGGGGGCACGGTTCGGGTCCGGAGCAGCCCGTCTCAGCCCGTCTCAGCCCTCCTGCCTTCCCTGGGATGACAAAATGGTTTTCACAGAGTCAGTGCCACAGGGGAAGTGCTCTGATGAAATGGGTGGTGCCCCGGAGAAACTGAGGGGATTGCCTTATCTTTTCCATGGGTTGTTATGAAATTTCAAGCTGGTGAGAAACTGTGTGGCTAGTTTGCAGAATTTATGCTCTTGCAGCTGACGGTTCTGTTTTGTCATCTCAGCATGCAAGCAAAATAAGCAAATGTAATAGAAACAGTAGCTGTGGAAAATAAAACTACCATGGAGAGCCTCTGGCAAAAGCTACCTCATTCTTATTAAAATCAAACACAAAAATAAATATTTATACACATTAATCAAAGCACAAGTTATATTAAGCACCCACCAGTTAAATCCCTTTTTTCAGGGACTTTCTCTGGCTTTGGCAGACATCCTCCCACCAGCACGCCAGTGCAAACCCAGGGCTGCCATTGCCCTCGGAGCGGGCAGGAGAGCACGGAGCATGCAGCCTTCCCTGCACGATCCTCAGGATGCGGCTGGAACGACAGCGCTCTGCAGCACCTGGATTTTCAGCTGCTTTATCTTTCTGCAGCTTTCTGTCACTCAGAGAAGCGGTGAGGGAAGCGGCGCGCTGCCGGCAGAGCTGGGGTTGGACTGGCAGCAAACCCTTCCCGTTGATCAGAAGCCAACGCGGCACCACTGCCTTTAATTCCTTGTTTTCACGTACTGACTCTCGGCGTGGGATCGGCATCCGCGATAAAGGCTGGGAGCTGTGGTACGTGGTCACGTTGCTGGGAACACATCGGTTCGCTGTTCTCCATCAGACCTGTGGGATGCTTCTCCGCTCTCCCACTGCACCGAGACCTTGCGAAGAGACTCCCCTGCCCTGAAACACGGAGAAACTTGGCTTAACGTCATGCCTGGAGAACAATGCTAGTGCAAACGTAATCAGCATCGAAGGTGGGTATCCCAGGCAACACCTACACAAACACTCCTCGGGATAGCCCAGTCCAGCTAGATATAGGGCTGCTTTTCATGCCAGGGGACATCCTTTCTTTGCTCAGAATAAAACACGTTTTTTACTCATGGATAATCTGTGTTAGCTCATGCGACACCGAGACGAGTTCAGGATTTCACCCTGTAATCTGCTCCATCTCCGAGCACGTATTTGAGGAAGTGTCTGGGACTCCTCTTCCACACAGGGCATCAATTTTTCCAGACAGCTGAAAGTTAATAGCTACCATGATTCAAGCGAGTAATTCTTGTGAAACCAGCTTGAGGGATGTTGCCTAGCAAAACAAATTCTGTCGGCGTAGCCTCATGCTCTGACGTGGTACCGAATACGGGACGCTATGTATAAAAACCAGGAAGCAATCCAAGGGAAGCGGCACACTTTAGCTCTGCTGCAGACCATACACACGATACAGTGATGCAGAAAACTATTCCTGGCTGCTTTTTCCAGCAAATGTAAGTATTTTTGCTTTTAAACTAAGTAAAATCTAATACCACTTCATTGCAGTCAGGATATTCAGTGGTAAACTGGGTTTCAGATTCATTCTCCTCTTCTGTGTATTTTTGGACACAATTCCAGGATGAATTTTGAGGAGGTATTTAAGAGTAGGAGATATTTTCCTAAACCTCTCAAACTACAACAGCGTACCAATGACAAATGAGAAGTTAGTAACTGGAACTTTGTAATGCGTTCCAGGAGAGCAATTTCTGTGAAGATCAAAAATAGTACTGTTGAAAATGCAAAATGCTAGTTCAGAAAAACTCCCACGAACTCGAACTGAGGTTTCATCTGAATAAGGACTAAACAAAAACTGTCTAAGCGTCACTGTCCACGCTCAGCAATCCTCCTGCAGATGACTTGTAACAAAAGGCTGCTTTGAAAGCTAGAAATAAATAGATGAATTGGCTCGGGTTGCCTTCTTCACCCATTCTGGCCATTCTGGCAGGATGGAAGCAGCTGTTCTGGAAAGAGCCCCCCCGTTCCTGTTCCCATCCGGCACCATTCCAGGCGTGATCCCGCCTGCCCTGGCTGGGTGGAGGGAGGGCAGCTGCCCCCCACCGCCTGCCTGTCCCTACCCCGGCGCAGGCAAAGGGAAGGGTCTGCTGATGGAGAACGCCTATTCTCCATTCCTGGGGGTCCTTCGCAGGCTGGCAGGCTTTCCCGGCTGGAGGGGAGCTGCTGGGCTGGCTGTGGAGGAGGATGCTGGCAGCAGGAGCTCAGGAGAGCTGTGCTGGCAGCCACCTTCTCCAAAGGAGGAGCCTGTGGCTTCAGACCTTTCTCTGCACTCTCTTCATACATCTGTTCTTTATCCAGTGACTCTTTAATCTTACATACGTAAAGGCTGTGTCTGACTAGTGACCGATCTCAGACACCGAGCTCAGCTAGAGCAACGAGGACCGTACCCCCGAACCACCCCCGCAGCGCGGGCAGTGCTCCCTGCCGCCTGCTAACGCCCGTGCCGAGCCGGCGCAGCGCTCGGGAGGGTGTGCATCGGCAGGGGCCAAAATGTGCTGGGGGCCTCTGGGGCTCACTCAGGACTATGAAGAACTGAGCTCCAGCACCCGGAAACATCTCCCAGTTCTGTGTCATTTACTAGAGCAGATGTATCCGAACAGCATCTGGGGCAAGTATCGGAAACCGGGATGCCTTTTCCCTAGCAAACATCCGCAACTGCCTGTGTTGTGACCCATGAGCCTTTTCCTGATCCCTGCCCCTTGGCCCAGGGTGTCAACTGTTTTCCTGCACTGTGCCTAGATTCCTTAGGTGGTACGAAAAGCATCCCCACCTCAGGACAACCTGTAGCCTGCTGGTTGGGACACCCATGAGAGATAAACATCTAAATCCCCTGCGGCGAAGGAGGAAATCAAACCTTGTTCTGCCGCATTCTGGATGAGAGTTTTAACTACTAAATCACAGTGTGAAAGGGGTGGAGGGAGGCAGGAGGGAGCCGCGGCAATGATCCTGCCTCCTGGGGCAGCCGTGACTTAGAAGGAAGGACACCACTGACACAACTCTAACAGAAAGTGGGAAGGCATCTTCCATCCAGAAACTCCAGTTCCTTTCCAAAGTACACTGCAGTGTTATGTAAAATGCTGGCAGCGTTACGTAAAATGCCAAAGTTTTCAGAAGAGGAGACGTGCAAAACACGCCGAGCTCCTTAGTGTCTGGACTGGCAGCTTCCGGGCACCTCCTCCGGCTGTACCGGCTGCTCGGCATCCTCTTCTAATGCTCGTCATTAGGAGAGCCTACAGGCTCATCACCAAGTCCTGGGGTGTAAGATAGGACCCAATGCCCAGAAGCTCAGAGTTCAAAATACTCCACATGGACAAGATAAAGTTCTGCTGTAAATCCAGCCATCGGTGTCTTCTTCCTTTCAAACTTCTTAAGTGAAAGAAAAGGATGGAGGAAGTATATGAATGAGACCAGCTCATTGAGTAACGAGATAAATCAGTATTCAACTGCACCTATCCCAGCTTGGTTCTCCTCCACTTCCAGCTAGCAAGTTGTGCAAGCTTTCACACTGTGGATTCAGATTGTTTTGTTCCAATAGATCTTCATTTCATTGACGCTCTGTATCAAAACAAATAGTCAAACCAATGCTCGGATATCAATGCTCAGAGGTTAACCCTCCTCTTCACCACCTCCTGCATCCTCAGCAGTGAGGCAAAGCCACATCTTGGTAAGTTAGCACACACGAAGGGAGCTGCAGTAGGACTAGTGGCAAAGTCCCTTGACTTTAAGGAAAGAGCAGAGATCACTGATTTCAGAAAGATTTTTCTTTTGACAGAAAATGCAGAATCATTTTTCTAGATGAACTGTGTTACAGTTCAGCTGAACAGGATGAAATTTTTCCAACCTCTTCCCTAAAGGATTCCACTAACAAGTTGGCTCAGATACATAAAGAAAAAGAGAAAAGGTGCATGTGAATCTTGGATGAGTCAACCTGGTACAAATCGAGTCTCAACAAGGAACGGGAATCCCACTCTTAAAAAAGTTGGAATTCCTTTCATAGGAATCACTCGGAATTATCATTTTCCCATCATCTCATCAAAAGAAAAACAGGCAAGGACTAAAGCAACCACCCAGACCTGTTGAGTAACTGTACTGGAAAAACTCTAGTACAAGCTCCAAGGAATATTGAGAATTTACATAAGGAGATAAGTGCTCACCTATGAAAGAAATGGCATTGTTACCTTTAGCTAAACCTCTGATCTCCTCAGTCTCCTTCAAACGTCTTCAGCGATTGATAACTTCCTTGAACTGCTGGCCTCAAAACTGGTCACATACTTCAGTCAAGACCTAACTTCTGCAGGGCGAACCCAAAGACTCATCCCATGTGGTTACAGACATTTCTCCTGTTTATGCCTCGCAGGATGACACTTCCCGACACAGCTGTCCCTGACTCCAGCTGCAGGTGTTGCCATCGACGTATATCGAGATTTGTGATAGCTGACTTAATACGCAAACTTAATAAGCACAAACTCTGTTCCTTATTGGAGTTAATGAAAATGCACAAGATGTCAGATCTCTGCAGAGCCCCACCTGATACACCATTCCCCTAATTTCGGAGATTTAGCCTTTTCTTAGTTTCCCATCCAGCTATGCATGACTCAATCAGTTTTGTCTAGCCCACATTTCCTTAGCTTGCTCCTTTATAAGAATGCCTCGTGAAACAATATTGACAGTCTTAATAAAATTCAAGATACATGACACTTGCTAGTTTTCTCCTCACCCATGAGATCTATTATCCTGCTACAGCAGGAAGCTGGGCTCAATAAATTTGCTTTATCTGTGAGAAATCCACATTGTTATTTCTTATCTCCTGTCTATCATTTAGATAACAATGTGTTTGATTATTGTAGTAGTATTCTGGGAACTGAAGCTTAAAATTTTCTGGCTGCTCTTGCCCTACTCCTCCCTTTTAAAGACAGGCCCCATCTTTGCTATTTCAAGTTTTCTGGAATTTCTACTATTTGTCTTTTAAGACTTCTCATTAATAACCATGAATATCTCTGAAATTGCTTCAGCCAGTTTCCAAGTGCTTTTGGATAAACTCCTTGAAGCTCAGGAATTTGAAAACACAGAATTTATCTAAGCAACATTCATCTCGTTCTTCCTTTAATCTAGTCAGGAAAGTTTGTCTGACAATGGATTTATGGAGTGTTTCCTCCTTACCTGTACATCACTTCTTCACTGCAGCTGATCTTGTGTCTTGGTCTTTCTGACATCATTCTTACACCTTTATGCTATCTTTTTATATTAATCTTCATCATACAATCCTCTCTCCGTTTTTGTAGACCCCTTTCTTGCTTTTGAGATCATAGGAAACTAATGGTTTAACCAAATTAGTCTTTTCCTGGTCTTTGTAACCTTATCCCCCGCAGGGATAGTTCACACTTACGCCCTTTCGGTGGAATGTTACACAAGTTATGCAAATAGCTAAAAATATCCAGGCACTTAACAAACTTCATTCCCGCTTAAGATATGAGTGTGTAAATACAAGGTCAGATCCTGCGCTGTTAGTCATCTCCAGCCAATTCTCTAGGTCATGCACAGCTGTAGTTGAAGGTGATGGGTACTTCGTATGCATGGGAAATGAGTAAAGCCTCAGGATGCAGCCCTGATTTATTAGATTACTTCAGCATGTTGATACAAAATGGCTGTGAAGAGTTTCTAAGCAAACTTAATCTCACTGATGGAAAATACTTCCCCTGAAGCCACCCAGCGAGGTGTGGAGGACCCCTCCAGGTAGAAACGTATCATCCAGGTACCTCTTTCCACTGAATTTAAAGCAAGGGGACTCTTCGTAACCTTTTATAGGAGATAATGGTCAAAGAAGGAATCCCACTGGCAGCCTACGGGAACTGGTTGTTTTCATAAATTTTGTTGTTTCAAACGTTGCCTAAATGCAGCAGTTGCAGTTATTGATGGCTGGTTGTGTTGGCAGCATTAGCTAACAGTTGGAGGGGTGCAGTTTTTCCTCTTGCTCACACACCCTGGTGAACTGAGGCTTGCACCAGGCCTGTCAAGAGACAAACTCAACCCCGAAGCACACCATCGCTGCAGAAGACTGCAGGCAACCAGAGGTGGGTAAATATGAAAGGACTCCTGGCACTGAGAAGCACCAGGAGCGACGGATGTGGTCCTCCTCCAAATGCCTTCATCCCAAGGCTCATTTGGGTACCTTCCCACAGGTCTATAAACCTTCCCTCAAATTCTGGGTCGGATCTCACAATTGATTCATAAACACCCTTGGACTTGGTGATGAGCCCGTGGATGCATTAGGAGATTCAACTAATAAACAAACTGGAAACGTAACAATACAGCTGTCTCAGGGGGAAATTAGAGTTGTAGCTCATTACAGCTCTGCTCAGCTCAAGGAGTACAATGCCAGCGGTTGCAAAGAGACACCCCACCGGTGGGACAGCAAGTTGGTCTTAGGCCAACTTAGGTACTTAAGAAAACAAAACTTAAGCAATACATTTTAGTAATAGCGCTTAAAATGGCTCTTGGCTTTTAGTTTACTCCAAAAGAAATGTAGATATAAAATCAGAACATTAGAGAAATGCTTTAAATGGGGCCGGAGCTGGGGCCGGGCACCAGCTGGACCAGCTTCCAGCCATGCAGCAGCCGGGGTGGCCCCGGGAAGCTCCACTCCTGTGCTCAGAGCTGAAAGCTGACATGAACAGGGAGCTCCAGCACGGACGGGGATGCTATCACCAACCACACATCGAACCAGAGACCACATCCCTTCTCAGCAAAACTCAAAACCCCCATGGGTTTCTGCAGCCAGCAGCCGTGTGCTCGTGAAGCTGCAGCAGCGAGCACTGCTGAGCCCACCTCTGTAATTCGTTGCCATTTCCCGCACTGTGCCCGGGACGTTCAATTTTATTCAGACGCTATAGCTGCCATAGCAATGTGTATGAAGAGTTGAGCTAATGATCAGAAAAGGAAATCAAATGGGTATTTGTATGGTAATTCTCAATTATTGAATCAACCGGGACATTTCTTGGATAGCATTCCCTTTAGATTATTACTTTGTTTCCCAGAATGAGTGATAAATATCTCGTTTACTCTTCTGCACAGCAAAACTGGAAATCTTTTTCTTGCCGCAACATTAGAGAATGGATTCTTCATTCTTGAACTGAGTCACAAAGGCAAACAGAAAAAATTTGATAATGAAATTAGCCCTATTCTGACCTCAATTTTTCCCGTATTAGTCCAGAGTCATTCCAGTTCCCTGCAATGACTCCTGCGATAACTACTATAAAATGCTGTCGCCTGGGTTTATGTGCAATTTACTGCACAATTGATGCAGTCTGAGGATTTCACATACCAAACGCCTCTGAAGCTGGGTACCCAACCAAAACCGCGATAGTGCTGGAGTGTGGAGGATGCCAGCCTGCATCGGACAAATGCAGGTACATAACAAGTTGTCTGGAATCTATCCCGCTAATTTTACATGTAATCACTCTTTTTTATATGCATTCTAGGTATTCTTCCCTGACTGGCATTTCTATGGAAAGAGACCACATGAAAGATCTCAGAAGATACCTGGTACTTAAATACATCCAATACCTCGTCCTGTCTTCTTCAAACGCTGTCAGCACTCTTCTGGGCCTGCTGGGCAGTTTGTACACAATAATCATCCTGCAGTCTGCAAAGGTTTCCTCCAAGTCCACTGCGGTTCTCATTTCGAGCCTGGCAAAGGCAGACATCCTGGTTTCCGTTAGCGCTGTTTCTGAGATGGTCGCATGGACCTTTGATGTTAGTATCTCATCTACAGCGTTCACATCAGCTCTGCTGCAGAACCTTCTCACTGCAAACACGCACATCAGCTGCTTGCTGCTAAGCTGCGTTGCCTTCGAGGCTTACTTGATAACCTTCTTCCCCACAGAGTCGCGACATTTACGGACGGTGAAAAATGCCAGACTGACATCCAGGATCATCTGGCTCCTGGTGACTGCGGAGTGTGCCCTGTTCCAGACGGATGACCTCCTGAAGGCCAGCAGCACTTCTGCTCCCACCTGCAGCCCCTGCATTTTGCTGTTCCAGTTTTCCAGCACGGCTGCAGCCCTTCTCAGGTCCCTCAGTTACTTCCTGGGGATTCTTTTAAGGATTGTCAACGTATACGTCTACTACAAAATATTTTTTAGCATGTCTAACAGATCTACGCTAAAAACAAAGTAGCACCTATTGCCAGGGAAAGTGGTGCTGTGACACCAAGCAGAAGATACTTCAACACAATTTCAAACTACTGGTTTGAAAATTGTTCAATAACCAGGACCGAGGCTCCTGTTTTGGCACACCACTGAGTTTAAATCTTCCTGTCTCCTGATGCTGTTTGGCCTCGGTTATCGTGTGGAGCTTGGGGCCGAGGTGTCCCTCAGCACTGAAGCACAACAAAGCCGGGCTCTGTGCGCTCGCGTTGACAGCCATAGAGCACCGCGGCTGTTTTGATTGTTCTCGATCAAGAGTTTATTCACTGTACAGGTGAAACAAATGTCATTTCATGAACGGTTGAAAAAACTGCAGCAACCCAAATATCTTTTATATAAAAAGGGTGCTTAGAGGCTTACTCAGGTATCTGTTGAGCCAAGAGCTGTCTAGTTGTATACTAAAGATATGATTTATGTCCTAAAATATCTCTAACCCCGGTGACCCACCAGGCTCAGCAGGTAGGATCGAGATACAAGGCAAGCACCAGGCTGACCAAGCCAAGCTGGGCTTGTCCCGCAGGTGGCATCAGCCCCACCATGAGAGTCCCCCGGACAGAGTGGGGCCGAGTTGCCACACCTCAGTGCAGGCCTGGAGCTATTCCTGGGAGGCTGCTACAACACAGTAGTAAACAGCTTCTCTCACATCCCCCTTCAGAAATAAAGAGGAGGTGGAAAGCCAGAAGGCAGTCGTTTGCTGCTGCCCTACAAGGGGGGAGAGGGGTTGAGAAAACCCCTGTGTTGAATGCTCCATGTGCTGTACCCAGGAGGACCTGTGATTTCAGTGGCCGTGGTTTCGGATGCAGGGAGGGATGCGCTGGAGTTAGCAGTGTTGTTCCACCTCCCTCGGCTGTGGTGCAGAAGATCAGGGCCATGGATGTCCCTCCGGCCGCAATGGGGCTCGCGTGGATGTATGACCGAGCTGTTACCCAGGTGGTGATTCCTGGGGTGTCCTCACAGCACCGGGAGGTTATCAGCAAAACATAAACTACTCCAGATACCTCAGACGCTCCCCAACGCACAAGCGGACGTAGCTACTTCCAGTTACTCTTGCACTCTTGCATGGGAGATGGCCTCCAGCTTCAATTAAAGACTGGTTTGAGGAGATTGAACTTCTGTGATATGTTCTGTAATCCACAGATTGTAAAAGGCGGAAAGCAAAGTGAAATAAGCCCAAACCAAAGTATTAATATCCAAAATGCTACATACGGCCTCCCTCCATCATGCTTCCAGACCTTCAATACACCTTGCCAGCCTGAACACAGCAATAAGCCTCTGCCCATTTGAGAAGGACGTGAGGCACAGGACCCAAACATTTCAGCTCTAACCTTCCCTCCTTCAGCCTGCAGTAGGTCCTCACACTCAAACTGATACCAGTGAATGCCTGATGTGCCCCACTGGTAGCAGCTACTTGGCACTTAGATTATTAGAGCTCAAACTTGGAGCTGTGACCACTTTTCTGAGCGGCCTGGAGCCCAAGTGACCAGAGGCACAGGAGCTGTCAACTGAAGATCAGACCACAAAAGCAAGGCAAACAGCAAGCGTGGAGTTTCCTCCTCTGCTCTGCTCACCAGCCGGTTTCCAAATTTCGCAATCACACTTTTTCTAGTTGGTCTCAGAAGTGTTTCTTCCTCCTTCACAAAGATGAACTAGACCAAAAGGCAACACCCAGAAAAGGGGCAGTGAACCCGGGAGCGCCCACGGTGCTGCGGGGGGCAGGAGATGGCTGGCAGCCGGCGGTCCTTCTCTGCTCTGGACTGCCTGCATCACTGCCAGAAACAAAACAGGGGGTTTTGCATGTCAGATAAAGTCAGCTCAGTTTTAATGAAAGGCAAACATCCTGGCCCAAGGACCATGCATCTTACATCGGGATCTCTGAGATGACTCAAATCCATTTTTTCTGACAAGGACACTAATTAAAACCTTTTTTACATGACTATACCCTGCTTAGTATCTCCAGAGTCATTTCAGAGACCCTTCCTGCCTCCTTTCCTCCTTCTCTTTGTGTTCCTTCATGACCCTTGCTACGCTCTCTGAGAAAAGGCTGAATCTTTGCTTCTGCATCAAAAATCAAGCAAGAATAATCATGATGTACTTGGCTGGCTCTAAGAGAAGAAAATACTGAGCTCTTACAACTGCTAAAATCTTTAAAAATATTCAAATCCCTTTGGCTGCAGTAAGACAATTAAAAAACTGTGAATATTGTAGCTATCAGAATTCACAGAAGTTATCTGCCTAACTGCAGTTATTTACGATGAATATGGGCAGCGTCAGAGATGCTGCGGACAGTGCGGGGCCAGAAGTGAGTGAAGAGTGCTGGACGTTGTTTCTCAGAAGACTGAAAGAAAACACTGCTAAAGGTATCTAGTAAAAGCAGAACAGAAACATAATCAAGTCATTTAAAACAACTTTGATGCAATCCCTGACATTAGGATGTTGTCTAACAAAGCTGATTCCTTCTGCAGGCAGGATGTCTTAATTTGATGCACTGGGACACACTGTTCTTATCCTGGAAGCCCAAAGTGCTGTGCTCAGGAAAGACAAAATGCTACTTGAAGTGCTATAATTAATAAAATTTTGTTTTGCTAAAGCGTGTGCATTATTTATTACAAATGTGTATTTTTTTTTCTGAGGATCTGCTGCACTTTGGGCTGCTCTTACAGAAGCCCGTGGCGATGGGTGTTCACGAGCGGACCGGAGCTGTGTTTGGTACACAAGGCATCCGGGATTTTTAATCTTTGAATCCACCACTTGGCTTACATATTTTTTTCTGCCTGCTTTTCCTGACAAGTGCCTCTGCCCTCAGGGCAATCCTTTTCTTAAGAAATCAATGAAAAGAAGACTGAGCGTGACTTGGGTTAAACAGCAAGCCCATAAAAAGAAGGTAGCCTATAGTAAAATACAGCGGGATTCACACTCTTCCCGGGGGGACATGGGGACACGGAGATTTAGCAACCCTTTTACTGTAGCAGCTGTAAAGCAGCGCTGCTTCTTTCTGAGCAGGAGACCACCAGGCAAGGGGAAACCGTGCTGTCTCCCCCCTTTACTTTCCCAAACGCCCAGACCATTAGCTGAGCTTCTCATTGACAAGAATACGTGAATCGGTGAGTCCAAAGCTCGGCTCTGAGGTCACAAGAAGTGAGGACGAGTGGATTCAGCAGCAGAGGTCCTATTTTTCGTGGGTAATAATTTGATGTAGCTTTTAAATTGGCCCCTGTGCAAAACCGAGTGCCTCCCTGCAGAGCAGCACGTCGCAAGCTGTCCTGGCTCACGGGTGGGTCAAACGGGACAGGAAGGGCCAAAAACGCTGCCTGTGCTCTGCTGCACCATGCCTTTTCTATTTGCCTTCTCGGTCTTATCTCAAGGCTTTTGGGATAGGAGGCATGTAGGCAATGAGTTTGTCCTACTGTTTTACAATGCCAGGACGCGCCTTTCAGCTGGCTGTGAGGTCAAGCTTTAAATAACACCATCCACTTGGTTTTGGGCACCAAACAATTGTTAATCTAACATTCAGAAGCATAAAAAATCTGGAAAAGGTGAATCATTTCATACAAGGCACTCCACAAAATGATGACTAAACAGAGCTGAGACTCTCATGCTGTGCAAAATGAGAGTTCAAGAAATTTCTTCTCCCTCCCAAGTGACTCATTTCCATAGTATGAATGAGCATTTTACCAATCTTAAGAAAGCTAGCAACCCAAATGATGTTAGCTGAGTTAATACTACAGCAAGCCCCATCAAAAGCAAAGGAATCCATCAGCTTGCCAGACTAAACTTGCTACGAATCCCAGAATATTGTGTTAGGTACTTCTTCACGGCAGTTCTGATTTTCTGGGAAGTCAGTGATAGAGATCTATCAAAAAAATACTAATAGAAGTAGGTTATTTGTAGAACCTGGCAGGAAACAACCTGGCTGCGTCTAGAGCTGGGTTGTGTGTTATCCTGCTGCCTGCTCTTGTATGTGTTAGGAACCAATGAACTCTTTAGTGACCTTTCCTATTCAAAACTGGAAGAATATACACCTAGAAACAAGTAAACCCACAGCTGAGATCTTTTTCAGCATCGTCTAACGACACACTCCTCTGAAGGGCAAATGAATCCCCCAAATAGTCTTCAACAATAAAAGCATATAATAGAGACAAAGCCAAAAGCCTAGGGACCGTCCTCGTTCTGTGAAGGTAACCACAGACCCCATAACCATCGCTTGCTCCCGTTACTTTGATTGCTGCTTCTCCACCTTGACGGATTGCAAGAAAATCCCAGGGCAGATGAAGAACAGCCTGGTGAGGACTTTCTCATCTGTGTTGAAGTCAGAGGCTTCATTTATCTCTGATTTCAGTGGCTGCAGATCACATCTAGAGTGGAGCCTAAAACTGCCCCCATCTGACATGGTTTGAGGAACAGAGGTTTCCAAGTCACATCATACGCCTACCAAAGCTAAGACAGGCGTAAAAAGAAATGTCAGGTATTGGATTTGCTTAGCTGAGATCTACAGATAAGATGATTATCTTACCACAGGCAAAGTTGGCAAGATTTTTATTAGTGAACATTTAGACCATATTTGACTCCTTAGGTGGCAGAGACACAGAGAAAACCCAAATGACAAAGAGATGCTCCTGCATGCTTGTATCTCCTGTCCTAAATCTAAGCTGCAGAAAGCAAATTGACATTTTGCTGTTGCACGCCTACCAGTAGTCTGTCCCCATCACCCCCACTTCTGATCACCTTCTCAAATGTAAAGGAAATAAACCTTACACAGGATGATAAAACCGATAAATACAAAGCATTTCCCCTGTCAGCAGAAAGCCACCAAGGAGCTTGAAGATCCAGGGTCTACTCGTGGTTTCAGCGTGCAGATCATGGGTGCTGTGGAGGGGAGATTCTCTTCCTCCTCCCCAGGGCTGAAGAGCTGCTTTCTGCAGGTTGCAATAAGTCCCCAAGAGGCTGAGCAGCCTTTAGCTTTAACCCCCTGCTACTGCAACCTTTGCGGACATGACAGCTTGTCCCCGCGCACGACCCGCCGCCAGAATCCCTCCTGAGACCAGGCGGGTTTTCTGGGCAGCAGTCAGTCAGGCTGAAAGGGAAGCAGATGCTCCGCAAAGAAGTTCTCTCCTCTGGGCCGAAGCTGGGGCAGCAGACCTGGTTACCGAGAGATTTGCATAGCTGGAATCCCCAAAGGGTTTTGCGGTCAATGACCAACCCTCTATTCCCTTTGTTTACAACCCCACATGAAGTTTCGAAAGCATTAAAAGAAAGGGGATTTCTCTACAGCTCTAAGAGACATGAGCTATTTTATTTTTGATTTTCACTTGAAATATGACTCCCTAAGCAGTTTGGGCTGGTTCATGAACCAGCATGTCTGATCGTTCATATAGCTGTGGCTGCGAGGTCAGGTCGCTCTGCAAAAAGTTCACAGACCCATCTGTCTTTGCCAAGACCTCAGAGCTATTTTCTGCACCGAAACACTACAGCACTTCTTCTCTTGGCTTCATAGGCACTGCGGACACTGCTCTTCCTTTGGGCACCCGAGGAAGCCCAGCGCATCCTCTCCCTGACCACAGAAGCCTTTTCTGGGGCGCAGGGAGAGGAACCCATCTCTCTGCAGCTGGGTGGCAAACTGATGGAGGTGGGCAGCAGAAGGCGGGCAGCTGCAGGCAGGCATTTGCATCTCGCAAGAGCTGTGTCCTGCGCCTCGCGCGGCTCCTGCGCGAGCAAGAGAGGAATCCTCCGGCTGGGGAGAGCGAGGGACCGCTTCTGCCCTGATCTCCACCTCGGAAGCCACCACCCGTAAATGCTTTTACCTCCAACTGCTGGACGCGTACCTGTGGGCACCAGACCTTCAGTTTGCATCCAGTGGGGACGGTGTATTTTGGGACTTGAAGATGCAACAGAAACCGACAGTTTGGGGCCCAACCTAAAATCCTTCCAGAGCTTTAAAGAAGAGTCAGACCTGCTGTGCAGATCAGGCAGTGCTTTTAAAGGCTTTTCCAAGTGATGGGAGACCCAGGGGTCCGTGGTCAACGGCAGAAAGTCCACAGCAGATGTTCTAGAAACTATGAACGAGGTGCACAGTCAGTGGTGGGACTGGGAAGGAGCTGTCAACAAAAGCAAACACCACGAGGCCAGCGCGAGCTGGTGGTGATGGAGAAAGCAGGGCGGGCAGGCCAAGTGCACATCCGCAGTCTGTCTGTTGTTTAGGTGTTGATAACCTTAGATAAATCTCTCCAAAGCTGGAAAAAATCCTGGGCTACAAGATAACGGGCCAGCTGGGAAAACCAGCCGTGCTGCTGTTTATTGGGAGAATATCCTAAAAGCTGGGCAGGGGTGAAGCAAAACCATGACCAACTTGGGTTGTGCCAAGAGCTCTGTGCTGCTGAGCAATCCGTGTGATAGCTCGGGGGCTATCTTTGGGGCCAGTTCTCTTTTTCAACACACGCCAAGCAGCATAAAATAAATTGTAAACCACACCGAAGCCCCAGTGCGCAGGGGTTTGAAATCCTTGCCGAGCCTTTTATTATCTCTCTTTGAACATCCTGAAGCTTCACGGCCCAGTCAGTTTGTCTCATAATACTAACAAACAACAGTGTTCATGAAACCACGAGCAGATAAGCAATTCTAGCGTGCAGCTCCCAAGGGAGTGGTACAGCACAGCCCTCTTTCTTGGGTGGCAGCACCGAGACCTTGTGTTTGTGATTTTTCCCTTCTCATGTCACAGGATTTGCTCGGAGCAAGTGGTTCCTTCTGTTCAGCCCAACTGGTCACTGCGCTGATCTAGGATGTGTGTAAACTTTGCCTCTTGGAAGAAAATCAGTTTACATTTCAATGCTTTTAAGTGCGTGACAGTTAGGAATCACATCACTGCAATAGGATTATATGAGCAGAAAGCAGAAATAAAAGGAATTTTGGAATAGATGTATGAGGGTGCACAAAGAGGGAAATTTCCAGGTCATGGGAATGACCAGAACAGTGAGAATATACAGCTGAGGCTAACCAGCATATTTACCTCAGTTAATTATTAAGGGAAGAACTGAACCTTTCTCATGCCTTTGCTGGAAAGCCTCTTTCAAAGAAAGTTTGATAATAATCCAGGGAGCAATTTCTGAGAAGGAGACAGTCAGAGAGGAAAGTATTTTCCTACAACTAGGTCATCTTTCAGAGATCTATTTTCTTAAGCATCGGTAGACCTCACAGAACCCACAGGAACAGATTGAACTGAAGAGAGGAGTTTGTCCCCTGCAGTAAATTATGTTGCTAGAAGACATTGAATTGCCTTGGAAAATGTTGCTATTTTGACATCAGTGCCTCAAAATTCTGGAAAATGAGGAGCAACTGCATTCCTTCTAAGAGATGCTGGCTTCGTTTTCTTCAATTCACAGCAATTTCTCCAAATCACCTTAAAAACAGTTTTGAGGGTGTATTATAACGAAACCGAGTGCTTGTCGAAGTGCAGAAGATGTTTGGCCGCCGAGGCTCTGGGCCGGGAGCAATCTGCAGCACGGGGTGCTCACTCGAGAGGCAGGCAGAGCCTCTGCAAGGCGCTGAGCAGCCCCAGCTGCACGCAGGGCGTGCTGTGCCCCGACACGTCCTGCCTTTGGGGTTTCTGGCTCCGCACGCTTGTTCCTTTCTAACGTATCATTTCAGAAATCCCTTCTGGCAGGGACGATCACCGTTCTCGTTTGCACATCGTGCCCTCTGCTGGGAAAGCAATGGCTTAAGCCAGGCAAAAAGAAAATCCTCTCGGTTTGCTCTGGCAGATGCTGCGGCGCAGCGCGATGCTGGGAGGAGGCAGCGAGTCCGGGCCAGCTCCAGAGCTGGTCCCACGATGGCACCTTTCAGCTGCCACCTCGCTCCTCTGCCACACGATGCCCATTTATTCAGATGCGGTTTGGGGAGCTCTCCCTCGCCTGCTGCAACTGTGCCAAATAAATCCCACCCGGGCTGATTATCCGCCCCCTTGTCCCAAGGATTATGTGAGTCGGAGCAAGCAATTCCGTGGCTATACAACCAATGCTGAAGAATAAATCTGCCTCTCTTAGGTTGTGGTAAATAAAACACTGATATTCATGGAAATTAATACTTAACGTGGATAGATAGATAGATAGTTTGGTCTAAGACCACTCCTTTTTTAAACTTTTAGCCCAAATGTGTGTTTGTTGTCTGCTGCTTGCATTTGCATTCTGACTTTGGTATTTGTGAGTGTTACTTCCAGTTCACTGAGAACGAAAGCAGAAGCTGAAAAATAGCACATCTTTCTTGGTTGCACACAGTGACCAGTTCCGGCCATGACCAGAGCATGCTTTTGCTGCTCTTGGAGATCATGAAGCCTTTTGCTGCCGCAAAAAGCCAGACCTGTTACAGAAGGGGGCTCCCAGTGCCATTTCTAAAATGCTGTAGAGGTGCTGATCCCCTCGCCCTGCTGAGCCTGTGCTCATGTAGCTGGGGTACCACGTTACCTGATCATAAAGGACAAAACTGATCCGTGCAGAGGGTAGATTTTAAAAATTGCGACGTGTCCGTGCTCCGAGCATATTTTAAAAAATCCTTGAACATCCAGTCCACCCCCAATAAGCCACTACGGGAGAAACCAGTAAGACCAGTAGGCTTTGATTTGCTGTCGACAGCTGAATGAGGGTGCGGGGTTGCAGTGTTACCCCACCGCGGGGTGGGTGCAGGCGGGAGGGATGCTGTGAGCATCCTGCATCTGCTCCAGCCTGAGCTCGGTGGAGCAGCACCCCCAGCCCGGGGCAGCACCGTCACGTGGAGACAGCCGAGAGGTGCTCTGTGAGCCGTGCTGCTCGGCCGGGCAGCAGAAACCACTGGCAGAGTCTTTCAAATTCGGAGGTTAAGCACACCGAAATGCAGGGAAAAACACTTCTTCTCTTGTGTTGCCATCAGGTTTGGCGATCCCGACTGATTGTGGGTAAGTGGGGAGCAGTAAGTATTATAGCTGTCTCCCGAAACCATCCAAAGCAAACAAGCAGCAAACCACAGTGATTCATTACATTTAGTTCAAACACGACAGCGCCGTCACTGTAACCCCAAGGGGAAATGGGAAGGACAACGAGTCACCTACAGCTTTTATAGAAGAAAGTGGCTTTTTTCAAGCAAAGTGTTAGAAACTTGCTTCTTAAAAGCTCTACATTATACAACTGCCATGATTTAATACTTGGAGAGAGTATTATAAAAGCAAGAGACATCCCATTTCCATCCTTTGAAGGGCTCATCAATGTAGCACAGTTTTTGTTTCTCTCTAAATTGTGGTTGTGGCTCTGGTAGCAAGAAGGCACCTGGAGAAACGCGACAGCAGCCCATCTTCTACCATTCCCTGCATTTGCTAATTGCTGTGCTCATGTGCCTGACTTGTGGCAGCCCCGTGATCCATGTGTGACACCGGAGGTGACAGCAGGCTCCAGGGCTCAGGGATGTTGGGGCTCATTAGTTGGTGGATACACGTACAGCATCCTAGATTAATGAGGGACGAGAGGCTGTGGTGAATTTGCTGTGCAGGGCCAAGAGAGGCTCGAGGAGGACGCGTGGGCTACCAAGAGCTGGAGGTGGGCACGGAAGCAGCGCTGCTCTCCCGTGGGGCTGCCCGGGCATTCAGCCTTCTCCCGGCATCCCTGGCTTTAATGCAGCCCCCTGCCCTAACAGCACCCTCCGGCTCCCCCTCCAAACCACAGGCTGTGCAAATGAATAGGAAATCAATGGACTGGAAACCCAGCTGAAAATCAAGGTATGTTATTATGGCCGCATTGCTTGCAAAAGACCTAAAGACTGAAAAGCTTAGCAGTTGAGAAATACACACTCTGTTTCGTGATGCTTGAGTGCACATTTAACTAGGAAGGCCTGTGCACTAACATGACCGACTGCAACTTCTCTGGAGTTTTCTTTTCAGTGAAAAGCTGCATTTTCAACTAAATAAAGCCTTGCACAATTTAATTTTTTTTTTTTTTTCTCCTGGAAACTGAGAACAAAAGTTGCCACCTAAAATAAAGAAACATTCTAGTTGTCAAAAATTCTCTCTCATCATACTAATTTTCTCAAAATGTCTTTTCCACAGGGACAAAAATCCCTCTTCGCTCCCATACAGGTGACCTCCGGGACCGGGATTAACGACCTTCCTGTACACAACCTTCTGCCAAAGCCATCAACACAGCCGAGACTGCACCAAACAACTTCAGAATATCAGTGCTGGGGGAAGTGATCAGCAACAGGTGCTTGCAGGAGAACGTAAAGCCCCGAGATTTGATCGCCCGTGATCAATGCACATTGCATGCAACAGGGAAGGCGGGAGCATCCTGTCCAGCTTTGTTTACCCAAGGAGAGCAGCAGCAGGTAGCTCATCTCAAAGCGAAGGTGTGCACGCTCTGGGTCTTAACTCAGAGCAAGCGGGACAGACGTAAGCGGTTTGCAGCGGGTTTGTACACCAGGTTTGCACAGGTCCTCTCCTCAATGGGCAGTTGGCACAGGACAATCGGGAGGAGCAGGCGGCTGCTGGCACCCTGGAGTCCTGCACCGCTCTGCAACCCCCTTGCTCAGGATCTGGCTCCTGCCAGGAGCTGCCCGTTTGTTGTAACAGCGTGACAACGTGCTCACACCCGAAGATGAGAAGTGATGACTCTGGGTGCAAACAGCGAGCCTGTTGCAGGCAGGGGTCAGAACGGGGCTCCTGCCCGCGCCCCGCGGACCCATGCTGCACTGTTGCAAGGGGTGCTGCTGCGAGCGAACCCGTGCGCAACGAGGGTCGCACAGTCAGGGCACAGCCCGTGCAAAGCTCTCTCGGTGACATATGGTTTTCAATTTAACAGGAGCTTACCAGGGTATCAGATGACACCGTGACTTGGAAGTCACCCCACAGCTTGACATTTGCAAGAAAAAGTGCTCGATTCCAGGTGCATGACCCAGCACTCCCAGCGTCCTGCCCATATATCTTACAATATAATTAGGGGAACGCCAGATTGCAGCTACAGATGTGACAGCGGGAGGCTGTACGCAGAGCTGAGCAGTGAATTCAGGCACACGGGATGGAACAGGGATGGGGAAGGACCGTAACCCATCGGAGCAGAGCGGGGCTGAGCTCCGCTCACTGCTGCTTAGCACCAGTCCCCTCCGGCCACCACTCTGCGCAGAGGCAACAGCTTCGCACCTCATCCAACGGATGACTTCATTTCGCGGCGTTTTGGGATTTGTTTCATGTTTAGGGCTGTTTGATCCCACCTGGTGCAGGCTCAGCCATGCAGCGAAGCAGCTACCCACTGACGCTGGAGCCAGCGTGGGTGGTCGGGGGGGAGGCGGACATTGCTGTCCCTGTTAGGGGTTTAGTGAGCGACGCTGTCAACCTCCAGCCATCGTGGCTTTCTCACAGGGGACTTTGTGGTCCCCAGTGCTTCGGCAGGTGTAAGCCCTGTGGGCACGACCGCTTGTTCCCCAAAGACATGAGCTGGAGAATGGGTGTAAAGGGCCTCCACATTAGCCGTGATATACACGGTTCAGCCAATTCCATCCTTAAGAGTCCTTTTCACTAGGAAACACAGATGATTTCATCTACATAAAAGAAAAATCCTCTCTTCCTTCATGCATTTATTTTTAGATACAGTCTGATAAGGACCGATGTTGGCAGCCTGAATCACCAGTCCACCAGTCTGACCAACTGAACACGCCAAAAAGCAGCTCTGCGGGGACCCCTTGCCCCAGCGCATCCTCCGCAGGACGCTCGCAGCCCCACCACACGCCGAGCCGCGCTCCCTCAGCTTAAAGGACCTCCAAGCAAGCCCCGAAACAGAGGAACTGTCGGGAGAACTTCCTTAATATCTCCCAACAGCTCCTCTAGTTTTACTTTCCCTTGCAGCCCAGGGTTAGCCCCAGGACACCCCGGGAAGAGGTCCCGCGATTCTCCCGTTTCGGTCAACGGCAATCATGCCACGCCGTATAAATGATGCTGCCGAAAGAGCCCTTGCTGAGGTGTGGGAGGCAGGGGCAGGTTCAGCGGCAGGTCCAGGCAGAGCTCTGCCCGAACGAGCTGCACCCCTGACAGCACCCGTGCTCCCCGGGGCTGGGAACCTGCGGCTCAGCGCAGCCGCGTTTTCCGGTCCTGCCTGGCAGAGGAGAAAGCAGTTTGGCCACCCCAAGACCCGGCGGCTCAGCCCGACCCAGGCTCCTACCTCCATCCGCACGGCAATGAAAACATATTTTCATCCCAGATAGAAAGGGAGACAATTTTATAATAAATCGTGTATTTGCCTTGCCCACCTGTTTGGCTGAGAGGAATGAGATGTAAATCAGACTTAACTCGCAGCCCTGGGATAATTCCCAAAGATGGGAACACCGTGTACTCACTCCTGCCAAATTTCACATGGTGGTAGAATGCGTATAAAAACAATAAATAGCGTATATGAAACAAGAAAATGTTTGACTCCATGGTAAATGTTTTGCATCCTCACTGCAGCTTCTCAGGAAGGAAAGACAGGCGCGGACGCGAGAGCGCTCGAGCCGAGGCCGCTGAGACGCGGGAGGGTGCCGGTGCCGCTCAGCAGGGATGTGCGTGCGAGACACAGGCACCCTCACCCCATCAGCACTCTGGGGACAATGTTTAATGAAAGGGTTTTCACCCTTTAAATATATAAAATATATATAAATCCTATATATAAATTAAATATATATAAATCCTGCCGGTTGCGTCTGGGCTGCCCTAGCTGACACTCGGCTCCAACGCACGCTCCTTCGCTGGCCGTTGCTAAACCGCAGCTTACGGAGTGCTGGCTCACTGCGCCTGGGCTGGGATGAATCCTGCTCTCCAGGTGATGCTGTGCTGTCCGAGGGCGTGCAAAGGAGCCGCTGGAGCAGCGCCGATGGGGCTGGTTCACAGGATCGGTGTTTACCGACGATTTAACCCACGGCATCCATCCACGGAGGGACGCAGCCCGGCGTTTGGCAAAGCTGAGCCCGTCTCTGTTTGCTGAAGCAGCACATGAACGTTTTGTAATATTTAAAAGTGGAGATGTGACAGGCTGTACATTTCGATTCCTTTTTTTCTTTTTTCTCCCTCTGATCTCCATGTTTTCCTGAAATTAGGCAGGACAGGCACCCAAAACAGAAGCATCTGTTTCTCCTTTCAGTGTCAGCAGTGTAAATAAAGTATATTTGTGATGTTTTGATTTCATAAACATATTGCTTTTGGCTTTTCTTTGAGTATGCTGTGGAGCTTTGCTGCGGAGGTGGACGGGCTGATTAGCGTGGCTCTGATCTGTCGCCAGGCCCACAGAAGTCTGTTTACAGAGCCGGGTAACCCTTGGGAAGTGTGGGACCCTGCCCGTCATTTACGGGAACTGTCATTTACCCCGAGCCTTTCCTGAAACAGCTCCTGTAACGGCAGCTGCTGAAGGGGCGACGTACCTCGCAGGGGGCTGGGGGTGCCGGCACCCCGTGGTCGGCCACCACCGGCCGTCCATCGCCTTTCCATCCTGCTTCAACCTCCGTAGTGGCTGGCTGCCTCCGCCGACGCGCTCGCCAGCTAAAATCGCTCTTGTTGCCACGGTGGGGAGCCAGCATCCTTCTGGAGAGGGCTGTTTGTCTGTCCGGCTGCCAGCCTGCACAGCGAGTTCCCCAGAGCGGGCTCAATCCTTCCCGCCCTTCAGAAAGGTCTACCCGGCGCTCCGGCTGCGAGGGGCACTCAGCCCCTGCCTGCTCCGAGCCCCGGGGCTCATTTGGGGCAGAGTCACCAAGCTCCTCGGTGCTTTAAAACTCAGACCAGATGCATAACCAGAGGAGGTAGCGTATGACTATTTAAATCTCATTGTAGCCCATTTCTTTTTTTTTTTTTTTTTTTAAATAGTGGCGTAGGACTATTTATTCGCTGTAACTTTACTGGAGTGAGCAATGCTAACCAGCCTGCTTCTTCCAAAAAGGATTTTTCGCGAGACGTGCGGTGGCCTTGAGAACACAGAAAGCAGGCACTTTCCTTGTAAACACAGCAGCACAGTGGTTTGCTGGAATTTACCCCAGAACAGAAAAAAAACCCTCAGGTTAAGAGGTCACACTATAAGCAGATACTTTACCATAGTTTACATTTTCAGATCTAAGAACACGCATAAACACATCAGATTTTCCTTTGCCTACTAAAGAAAAACGGTGGATGAGAATCCAGGCAGACACCGACCTCGGTGGTTTTGGGACCTCCAGGGCTTGCAGATCCGGACCCCACCTGGCCCCAATTCTGCTCTGTATTTCTCTCCTTGAAACCCCCTCTGCCTTTTCGGCCCCAGACAGAGCCATGACCTGGCAGCTTTTTTCCAATCTCCTTTCCGTACGACGGGCCGTTTGCCCGGGTGGCCCTGAGGAAGGTGACGAGGAGGAGGGGACGCAAACCTCTCCAGCCTGGCAGGGTCGGTTATACTTCAGACTACCCCACCTGAGCGAGGGACTGCCTTCTGCCTAATAAAAGTCAGTGGGACTTAGTGACTACCCTCACTGTTGATCACCTACGTGAGAAAATGCAGATTTGCCTGTTCTGCGGCTAATTCAAGATGCAAGAGAAGCTCAGCCGCAGAAATACAGAGATACCGTAGCGTGGAGGGATGTTATTCAAGGGGCAAGCTTTGTTCAGGGAGATAAATAACAAAGAATGGGGAAAACATGGGGAAAAAAGGAGAGGGATTTTCTGAGAAGGAAAGGGGCTTTTCTCTGAGGAGGCTGTAGTGAGTGTCAGGGGGAGGAGGCATCACTGTCGTAGCCCGTACGGCTCGGGGAGCTGCTGACCTTCAATCCAGGCAAAACTCCGCTTCTTGCTGAGGCCAAAAGTTGCATTTGCTTTTTGAGAAATGCCTCAGAGCCAGGGCCTCCTTTTAGCCAAAAGCAACAACGCCGCATTTATTGGGGAGGAGGCGAGAAGGGAAGATGATTGCCGGCTGAAACTGGTACGGAGTAGCTGCTTACCCACGGCTCCCCCCGCACGTGCAAACCTCGTAATCGCAGCTGGGGAAAGCAGAGGTGCCAAGACCCGCCGTCGCAGGGCAGCGGTGATGCTCAGCAACGTTTTCATGCCAACGGATGACAAAAGCCAAAGAATCGGCTACTGCTGACGTTATGGCTGGATGCTTAACCAGAAGAAGCTGCTCACCCAGGAAGCCAAATGCTCTGGAGACGGATCCTGGGCTAAAAGGCTGGACCACAGCTTGAGTCCTAATTGCCCCAAATGAAGAAGGGAGAGGTCGGAGGCTGGGAAAGGAGCTTAAAAGCCATCAGGTAGAAAGGTGGGAAAAGGTCTGAATTTGAAACTACAGAATGGGCTCAGCCCACTTCAGATTCCTGAGAAATTTCAAGCTCGTCTTGCTGTTTTTCCCCATCTTCCTTTACGTGGAAGGCAGTTGACATTACTCCTTTATTTATTTGTGTGTAAAATAAGCAATCGCTTATTTTAAAATTATTTCTGAGCTCAATTAGCTGCACGTTTCATTGACAAGACAGGAGACACATAAAGCAGCTGAAAGAAGAAAGGCATTTTTGAATACCTACATGGATAAAGAGCAGAGATGAAAAGCAGATGTTGGAGGCAGCTGTGTAAAACAAATATTGAGCAGGCCAGGAAAGAGATCATAGAGAACCAACATCCTTGGCGATATGCTTCTCGAGCGTCATCTCTGCATTACTGTTGATAGCAGCCAGGTTTTTAGCTAGCCAGGTTTGCAGACACCACCTTCTGTCTCCCTGCTAAAGCTGTACCAGTTCGTAGCTGCGCCGATACCCCCAAACCGCAGAGAGCAGCGACGAGGCATCGCTCCCGCCTGCCCTGGGGCTGGGTGAGGGCTCCACGCAACCGTCTGCCAACCCCGGTGAGCCTCAGCATCTCCTCCGCGTTATTTACTGGTTGTAGGAATACATGCTTAGAAATGTTGATCCTTGCTGTAAGATAGTATCTAAGCAGTCAAAATACACTGCCTCCAAACAAACACGGTCACATATAAACTCACCAGGTAAATGCGTTTGGAACAGCTAAAGCTGTGAGGTTAAAAAGGGTAAGACTGTATCTTTTCCCCCCAAGAATCTTCATTTCCATCTTTAGAAATCATTTCCAAACCACAGAAGGAGCATCGGAAACGCAAAGGGCAACACTTCCCACTTGCCTTCAGTGCTGGAACAAACACACACCCAGTTGGTGGTGCAGCCGCTGAGCACCGTTGTACGCGGGCTGCCGCCGTACCGCCCACGCGCCGCGTGGCTTCAGAAACTGGGCTCAACTGGGAGCAATCACACACCAATCTCTAAGCTGCCCTGCTTCGCCAGAAGGACTCTTCTCCCCTCACTCCACGGGATGTGCTTACTTGAATGACAGTCTACCTGAAGTTTCATTAAGAGCGAGGAAACGAAAGATTAAATTAATCGCAACTTCTACTCGCTCCTTCCCTTAAAGGGGGAAAAAAGCAACAAAGTGTGTGGGGGGGAAGGATTAACTAGTTGCAAAATAAAAGTTCTTTGTTTCCTCTACAAAGTAAAACGCCTTTCATAATCTTTTTCATTAAATCCTTCAAGATCATTGCCGTGGCTAATTAAATTACGGACAGACATCTCCATGCAGCCTTTCCATTCCCGCTGTCGGAGGTCCCCCGGGTGGTGTGTCCTCTGCAGATGTGAGGACCGCGCCGTGTCCTGCTGCAAGGCCACCGGTACCTGCCTTCCCTCCCTGGTGCAGTGGTGAGCAGGAGCTTCCACGCCAGCACACGTCACCCCCGCGGCCAGCCGCCGATTAGCACGGGGCACGTTACCCGCTAAACCCCAGCCCAGACGCTTACGGGAACCTCAGGGAAAGGAACACCAGCCCGGCCCACAGGTTTGTAACAGGGATAAATGCCCAATTCTTTCCAGACACTTTGGAGTATCGGGATCAATCAAATGCAGAAATCAAAGTTAGGGCTTTGAAGGAAATAAAAATTACTGTGTTTCACTCAGTCAAGTACAGGTTCATCTGTTTTCTGGCTAATAATGCTCGCTTGTTCTGACAAAAGGAAGACAAATGCTTAATCTGTTTATAATCCAGCTTCAGAAAATTCTGCTTACTTCTTCGTCCAAGCAAATAAGACTTCACAATCAGGCAAACCACACATTAGTTACTTGAACAGTTTTGGTCAATCTCCATATTCATTGCAGCTATGGAACCTGCCTGGTACAAGCTCTTTCGCTGCTGCGTATCTGTCAGCCTCATTTAAGCCCCCTCAACTCCTTCCATAAGGAAAGCGACGGTGAAAAGGGTATCATAGAAAGGGCTGGATTAGTTTGTTTCTGGTATAAAACCGAGAAAACAGAAAACCAAGCTGTATGGCAAGATCGAGGCTTGCTCATGTTTTCCGCTGTAGATCAAGGCTTGACCCAAACTGTCGAGGAGTTCTCCCACTGCCTTGAATAAGCTCTCACTGCAAACTGATGTGCCACGCTTGGGAACTGAAGAGAGGAAAAAGTCACTTTCCTTTTGATTTGGCCATTTTGCCTTCCCCAGCTCCGTTCCTGGGGAGAGTGCTCTAACACTGACAGCTCGAGCGGCAACCAAGCCTTCCCGCTGCATGCGACTGCCCCATCCAGATATTTCTAAGGAATGCAGATGGTTTCAGCCCAAATTTAATACAAAATGCAGAAATGAGATCTCTTTTTCCCTGATAAATAAAAGCTATAATAATTGCAGTGCAGGATATGGCAAAGATCTGGTGATTAAATACAACATGAGACTCTTTGTCCTACTCAAGATAATATAAAACTTTACTCAAGTTCCTGAGTTACAAAACTGCTCGTCATGGAGGGTTTCTCTCTGACACAAATGTTGAAGATGCCACATTTCATTGTCTGCAATAATTCTCTAAGGAGAGAAATTCAGGCAATGAAAATAGTTTGGCATTTAACCAACTATTTAAAATATTTAACAATGACCTTCAGGATTATAGAAAGATCCATTTAAAGCCCTAGTTTAGGAGGAAAAAAAAAAAAGACAAAAATATGTTTCCTTGTAGAATCTGATACTAATACGTGTTTACTGCAAAGTTGATCTCAGATACACTCTGTGCACAATGAAAATGGGCTTAAATACAAAGGAAAAGGAAACAAGTTTAACTCCTTGTCTTAGACTTACTCCGTGACCCTGCCTGTACTTGGAAATTAATTTAATTTCCAGGATATCTGATCATTTAATTCCAAAGAGTCAAAAAGTTGCTCAGAGCAAGGAGAGTGACCAGGTCTTATGCAGACACTTAAGTGGCATTTTTTTTTTTTTTTAATTTACGAAAAGGATGCTTGTATATATGCTCATTGCCTGTATGGCAGGTCCAGCTGGCAGAGTGAATGTGCCGTGGATCTGCCTTAGACAGGAGCACTCAAGGCAAAGCTCCCAAGCGTCACCAAGTGAATATGCCAAAGGCATCGGCTTCTGCACCTTCTGGGCAAGGGCAGGTCACACGGAGAAGCCCAAAGGACGAGACCGGAGCTCTCTGCCACCGACAACGTGCTCTTGGGGAGCTCCGGCAGTGCAGGGCGTTAGGGGAACATATATGCACGTATCAAGTCTCATTTATCTCATTTATAAGTCTTATTTATGGTTTCCCACCCACAGAGGGGCTTTATTTGTCCAAGAGGAGCAGAAGGCTCCTTCACTGGCCGGTCTAACTGGGCACCACAGGACCACCCAGGTGGGGAGGGAGATGGGAAAGGGGATCATGTCACTCTGGGGTCCCTGTTCTCCGGGCTTTGGGCACAGACGGTTCAGGCTGGTGCTTTCCCCATCACCGTGCCTTCCTGCCACTGAACTACACCTGCTTCTGCTTTCTATTTTCCGTGTGCATCTCTTTGCCACTTACCGTTGTTTCTAAACTCAAGCGCAACTGCAGCACACACTTTAAGGCTTATTTGGCACCAAGATTTTAATTTAATAGGTGCGTAGTGACTTGCATGCTGCTGTAATACATTGCCCATATGCTAAAACTGTTACTTTCCTCTTCTGGCAACCTGAAAAACAACCCCTGGAGCACCAGGTGTTGCTCTGTGTTTCTTGAGCATGGTTTTGTGGTCCAACAGACAGGAAGAGGAGCTGTTTGGTGGGGAGATCCTATTTGTCCGTACAGACCAGTGTAGCTGGCTACTTAACGTGTGGCTCTCTGTAATGCTGTGAAGCTGTGCGACTTCTTTTTCCCATGTTATGGGACCTGCCAGGTTTCCTTGTATTTCTTAGCAGGTGTAGCCCCAGAGAAAGAACTCACACGGCAGCTCTGGGGAAGCAGTGAGCAGATGTGCTTTGGGTCAAACTGCAAAGAAATGTGGTTGTACCAGCTCAGAAAGCTCAGAACAGGGTAAGAGGACAGATGTGATGGCCCGTTGTACTCGAGGTCAGATAGGTATGTTGAGGTCCTCCATGCTTTAACCTCTGCTAGTGCTTGTCTGCCTTCTTAGGGACATACAGACTACTGTCAGCTGCTTACCCATGTCCCAAAAGCACAGAAATTAGCATGGAATTCATAACCATCTCGGTTTTGCCAGCATAAGACTGTTTGCTTCAGTCTATGCATCTAGCTTTGGTCACGACTTTTCACATTTGGTGGATCTTCCCCAGCTCCCAGTTCCTCAGTGATGCTCTTCCCATCGGCTAACAGAGGGATTTGGGAAATGCCAGAAAGCTTCCAGACCTCCAGCCACAAGCCACAGAGATAAACCAAATCGTTTAAGCCATAGTACATTTTCCACTAAACGCCATTGTACCCTACAGCATTTCAGCTCCACTTGCAGGAGCAACCTGCTTCAGCAGATCCTATGTTCTCCATGCTGCTACTGTAGCACTGCTCAAGCTTGCATCCACGCTTAGTTTTTATAGACCTAGAACCAACTTTCCTCCCACATACAGCATAAACCCAGCATTTTTTTCCCCCCAAATAGTCCTTTTTTTGGGGGAAAAAAGAAAACCCTAAAACCAAGAACATTTTTTTTTTTATTATCTTGTACCTCTTAGGAGGCTGTAGGAAACCTTGTTGTGGATCAACACTTCAAAGTATTATTCAAACAAAGATCAAAACAAGCACTCCGAATCTAAAGAGCACACAGAAAGTTATGCAAACAAAGCCCCGGGAGATCCAGCAATGTCACCAGACTTCACAGGGCCTCCTAAGCCGCGGCGTGCCTTAACGGACAGAAGCGTTTTGTGTAAGTCTGGTCAAAAAGACGTATCAAGGGAAAAGGCTCACAGAAAGTAATCAGAGCAAGTCAGCCAAGCAGCAAGCGGCTTGTCCCGGACCTCTGGAACTGGACCTGTCATAAACCCCAGATTTGTTCAGTTTTGTGCGACCTGCGCAGAGACGGGAGGAATTAGGGACCTGCACCTGAGCTCCTGTTCCCAGCAAGGCTGCTCGTGGCGAGAGCAATATGGCCCCTTTGCTCTGCGATTCAAGACTAGAAATCTGGGTGCAATTCACCTGAGCGCCTGAATTTTCATAAAATGTATACAGGTGATGCATTTATTTTCTGCAACATTTGCGTTATTTTTTAAGTCACTCAGTGTGTTAAATGGTTAGTATTGTCGATGACACAGCTTTAAAACAATTTTTTGGATGACTTTGTGAACTGGTTGCCAGCTGGAGTGAATGTGGAACCTAGATCCAACTTCTATTAAATGTTTTTGGAAGAAAACAGGATCTCTCTAGGGATATGGAAAGTTTTTTTAAGATTTTAATTGATTTTCCCCTCTATCCTCAGTTTTGGCATCTGACATAGCTACATCCAGACTTGCTGATGGATGGTGGGATGGCAGGGTCGTGGGGGACATGTTGAAGAAAAAACCTGCCCCAGAGGCTGTCAGGTATTGCTGTTAAAGAAGGAGAAGAGAAGCAAAGACTGTATCTGTATAGCACAGGCAAAGAACTAGCTTATCTTGAATATCAAACCCACAAATTTAAAAAAAAAAAGGCATTACCAGAATAAAATAAGTGATTCCCTCCAACAGCGAGCCCAGTGTAACGCTGCAGGGGCCCGGGGAGAGCGCGGGGAGGAGCCGGGACCTATCGCCACAAAGTCCCTCGTGTGTGAAATGCCAAACACGTCCACCTCGTACTTGGAAGATAAAGCACATGTTGAGGATTGCACAAACAACAAGAAACAGTCGCACGAGGCTGCGTTAATCACTTACATGTGCCTATTATTAGTTAAAAAGGCTAAAAGGAAGGGAAAGATCAAGTGAGACTAGACTTCATTTCATACTTTTCAGCCGCAACGGTATAGATATTTTTTACATCTTGAGTGCAGGAGCTGTGCTCTCACGTGCTCGGGCCCCTCGCCGTGGGGGTGGCGAGCATCCTCGTGCCGGCGAAGGCTGCATGAAACCCTCCGCAGCCCTGGAGCACGTTCACGGAGTAAAGAAAGCTGGGGTGAGACCTGCAGCCACCCAAGCTATGTGAGTTTTCTGCACTCCGAAAGTTGTCCCTTGTCCCAGACAACCTGTTGGGCTGGGGCACGGCTCTGCCCGTACCCGTAGGGACAGGCACTGCAGCACGGTCCGCAGCATCCTTCATTACGACAGTCACCAAGGCAGCAGTAACGCAGAGTAAGACTTCGCCGGACACCAAGACAACAACAACCGACTGGGAATAATTCCGTGACGTAAAACTGCACCGTTGGTGGTTTTCAGTGCAGCTCCGTACCGCGGTGTGACCGGGCAAGTGCGAGGCGATGCTCACTTGAAGCTGCTCCGGCAGCTTAGCCCGTTAGAAAAACGTATCGCCCAGAAAGCAAACAGAGAGCGTTTGGCGTTAGCTGCTGTGTCGGCTATGGGAAGGGTTTTATGGCTCTGCCTAAATATTTAGGTTTCTGCTCTCTTGCACATTTCCATCAGCCTTCTAGTCATCTTGTAAAAACAGAAATTCCTCTTTTAAGGAGATAATTAACTAACCCTGAGCATCTGCAAGGAATTAAACATGGCAAAAGACAGTGAACCCAGCAGTGCTCATAGCCAGATGCATAACATTACTGTTTCCTACCGAGGTCTTTCCTCATCATTAGGCAAAAGAAAAGGGTAAATGAAGACATAAATCAGGCAGCATCCCTTTGCTCTTTTCAGATATAATTCTGATGTGAAGCATGCCTTGTGCAGTCTGACTTGTCCGAGCAGAGCTGAGCAATGCCTGAGACGTTTTTTTCCAGGCGCTTGGAGCAGCTCCGTGCTTTGGGAGCGCTTGTCGAGGAGCGGGGCATGAGCAGCGCACGCCGGAGCAGCTGAGCAGGCTGTGACCGCAGCGCCTGCACAGCATCCGTCCCTGCCAGCTCGGCAGGGATACATCGGGATTTCACCCCGCGTACGGCTGCACCTCTGGCTGCACGGCTCTTCAAAACCCGCCAGCCCAAGCGCAGCCCCTGACCGCTGTCCTGGACATGTCCTGTAGCCCGTGAGCAAAAATGTTCATCAAAGAGATGCTAAAATCCAAGGGACACGCTGCCCGGGGCCGTCTGTTACAGCGGGTTAGATGAGCGCCGAGGGGGAGGAATCCCTGTCCGGTGACTGAATAACCTCCAGTGCAAGGGCGATTTGGGTAAGCTCGTTCACTTTATCTGTACCTTCTCCTCTACTGTTAGGCAACTGGTTCCCATTACTGACAGGCAGAGAAATGAGCCAGTGATCACCCGGAGCACCAGATATCACAGCTAGGAAGCAACTTACCGGGAGGCGATCTGGGCAAAAAGGTTTCCTGCTGAAAGCTGACCATGGCGACAGCTGGGAGGCTGACGGCTTGCCACGGGCAGCTTCTCCAAATCGAGACATCAAAGAATCTGGCTGGTTTGTTTGCTCTGGCTTCCAAGAGAAATAATTCACGTTATTTCAGGTAACAACCTGCTGTGGCAGCACGGCACGGGGTGCTCGTATACTTATTTTTCATAGGAGATAAGTCTTTGAGAGCAAGCTATATGTGTGCATTAGAGAAGAGAAGCCTCCAAGCTAAAATTGCAAGAATAGTTAACGAGTTACACAACCACAGCTCACTTTTCAGTATTATATGAAAAGCAGAAGGAGAACACATTTGCAGTGACCCTCAGAGATGGAATTTGGCAAAGCACTAAATGCTCTTGGTGAAATAAAACAGTTGGGGGAAAGACATGCCCTGCGATCCTTTTGCTTATGATATCAAGTATAACATTCAATGGTCTTCAGAGACTGAAAACACTTCTGCTGTTTTTGGATTAAAACAAATTGATTCAACTGTAAATTAACAGCAGATGACTTGTGGGAATGTTTATTCCCATATTTACAGTTTTGGGCTATTTTTCATTCTTTAAAAGCGTTAGAGCAGCAGGCAGCTTGGGCAGGGCTCACCTGGAGCTCCAGGTAGGCAGCAAGAGCCACCAGTACCAGTACCAGTACCCTGTCTTGGCCATCGCTTGCCAACACCACTTCAACCCCCTCCTCCCCAAATATATAAGTGCAAGCTTAAAACTAAGCAGATGCTTAACTTCTGTAAGGGGCTGGGCTATGATCGAACATGTGCTGAGATGTTTTGCTGACTCAGAGCCCGAGCCCTGCGCTGACAGAGAACGGGTATTTATAAAGCGCAGGTGAGCCCCAACCGCAGCTGAAACAGCACTTCATAAAAACGGGGCCGAGGAGGCAGTATGCCCTTGGGATAAAGGAGCAAGGGCCGCATCCTGCTCACATGCACGCTGCTGCGAATCTCTAGGGCCAGCTTCGGCACGGGTGTAAACAGGCAGAGCTCTGAACGCAGGCGACGTGCATCCACTTCAGCAAGCTGTCCTTTTAACCAGCTGGTTTCCAAGGTCTGCGCCACTGAGAGCCGGAATGGAAGCACGAAACTGCTATGAGGAAAAGACTCTGCGTTCTCCCGGCTTCGGACAGATCAGCCCCGCTCTGCCTGCGTCAAGTGAACAGTAGCTAGAAATAAGATCTCCGTTGAAAGAGGCTCGTAGCTGAGCACCAAACGGCCGCTCGCAGCTCTGCAGCACGGCCCGCTTCCCTCCCGGCAGCGCTCGGCACTCTGCAGCTCCCATTTTGCAAACTGCCCGGGCGTTCTGGCCGCATGTTCAGGAAGCCTTAGCGCCAGAAACCAAATACTGCCCTCCTTCTCTCTCCAAAATTTGTCAGTTTTGTTTTGCATTAGCAATCTTAAATCACAAAGCTAATTTTAAAAAAATAATAAAAAAAAAGGAAGTGAATTATCAGAGCTCCTGATTTAAGCCCCTTGTCCATGGGCTTGGATTTTCCTTGGAGTGGGGCAGAGCAGGGCTGTCCCATCCCATCACCTGCTAGCTCAGTCATTCCCAATTTCCCCGTGTATTTGCAGACCTGCACGTGCCCGAGCCCACCTCAGGCCGGGGCGAATCCCGGTCCCTGCAGTGTCAGGCTTAGGGATGCTCCCTCGGTGCTGAGGTTACACCTGGCTTCAGCCCTTCTTACGCAAACTCCTGCTTGACCTTGTCTACAGACTAAAATAAAAGGGTAAAACTCCACAGCCAGCTCGGCAGGAAGGATTACACATTCGTTTCATCTGCCTTTTGTAGTAGCTGAAATTCCCACACTTCCAAGAAAGAGTGGGTGGCATCTCCCTTTCCTTCCCCTGGCCCCAGCAACGTGGAATTTCATCTGAGCATCGACACCACATTGTGCCTTATCTGACCACATGGTTTTTGCTCCCTGCCCTCAGCACCACTGCTGTAAAAGCAACAAGAAGCAAATCAGAAATAGGTAACGCTCTTCGTGGTAACATCCAGCAAAGTCTGGGAGTCCGGGCGTCCGCGGGTCTGCGGGAGTGAACTGATCTGCACTACATGACCTGGGTTTCCGTGCAAGTTTGAATGGTGCCTGCAGCTCAGCCCGCTGGGCTCCGCGCAGGGACACCTGAGCTGAACAAAGTCCCTCAGTCCTAGGAACAGTGCAGGGCTGTCAGCAGGCCGGTCCTCCCGGGCTGGCAGGCTTCGTTTCTCGGCAGAGTTAATTAGCACAGGATGAGCTGCCTCTTCAGCAGCAGCTCAAATCTCCGCACAGCACTACCTCGTAATACAGGCACACGCTGATAGATCCAGCCCACCCCCCCAGAAGTAGAAGTAGGTATATCTGGAGTATTTGTTTCTAATGCCAGGCCATGTTTGCAAATGCAAACATGCAAATGCCCACCAAACCACTGGGAAGACATCCCACAAACACTCGTGGAGATGTTCAAAAGGTTCATCACGTTTTGGGGCACCACTCTGACAAGAGAGCTGGCCTTCCGGTGTTGAGCACCCGGTTTCTGAAAATCAGGTCTCCGCAGCACTCACAACCTCCTGTTGACCATCCTAAGTAGCGATTCCAGGTAATCAACCACGCAAAACCCAAACCCACACAACTGAACGGACCCTGACACTGCCGTATGCATAAGAGGGAGGCAATCAGGCAGAGGAACACAGAATATCAGGTTACTTATTTTATCTCATTAGAGGCAGGCGGAACACAGACTTTACTGTCACAGAGAAAGCAGCAAGAATAGCATCCTAAAACCTCAGTGTCATCCCGGCTGGATCCTTCATTTGGGGGAATAAGCAGATTTGAAGAAGAGAACAGGCATGTCTGCAGCAGTCCTCTGTGGGAGATGGTATTTGCTGCCTCCAGTGCCGAGGAGTTAATCAGCAAAAGCAACAAGGGAAAGGCACTTCTCAGATGAGTTTCTCTAATAGTGAAAGGGAGAAAAATAATGGCTTTTATGGTTTTGTGTTTTGGGGGTTTTTTAGCAGTAGTCATTAAAGCCTCCTCAGGGAATTCCCCTGAGACAATGAAGCGATGCTTTGCGCTGTTCTAGCAGAGCTAAACACAGCGAGCTGCGGCTCCTCTCGGGCAATTGTTAGGTTCCTTCCAACTGAAATATTCTATTCTATTCTATTCTATTCTATTCTATTCTATTCTATTCTATTCTATTCTATTCTATTCTATTCTATTCTATTCTATTCTATTCTATTCTATTCTACCCTACCCTACCCTACCCTACCCTACCCTACCCTACCCTACCCTACCCTACCCTACCCTATTCCTCCTGCCGCGGTCAACTATGGGAGGGGGCTGGCGGTGGGTGGATGAGACAGCCCGAAACCCAGTGGGTGGGAACTCCCTGCAGCTCTTTATGAACTTTGTGCTCTGCAGAATATCCCGTTCTGAATCACGAATGCAGGTTTCTTTATGACAGAGGTGGCTACGTCTTCAATACATAGAAAATGGGGTTTATTCTCCGAGTTAGCCACAGAACTGCTGTTCTCCAAACCCCTGATACTGTTGTGAGGCTGTAAGAACGTGTTAAATTATCTGGTTTCCACTAATATAGAGCACCAGGGAAAAAGCTCACGGAGAAGTCTAAGTTTACCTGAAAATCAAGCCAAACAAGTTTTTCTCTCCCCTCGTCTGTGTGCTTCTGTAATGGAACGAGTTTGAATCTGGAGGTATCAAATTCGTAGCAGTTTAAATATTAAATGTGGACTGAAAAAGCAGAGCTTTTAAAAAGATTTCATTGAACGTTGTTTTTCCTTGTGCAGTCTCCCCACTTGTGCAAATCACATGTAAGCCTTTTTACAAGCGGTCTATTCATAGTGACACTGGCTACTAGATCTCCCTCTGCTCACAAAGTTGTTGGTCCAGCCCCAGTCCCTCGCTTTCATTAAAGGGTTTGTGTTTGGTGAACACGCTGTGGGCTCCTTTCATCTCTCAGCCTATTTTTAAACGTCGGGTTCAAGCGGCGTGCCTGGGCAGAGCCGCCGCCGTCGCCGTGCCCTGCGTGTTTAGAGACCTGCTCAGCTGAGAGCCGGAGCAACCGCCACGCTCAATGTAGTGTCCTTGGTCAAGAGCTCAGGGCATGCTCAGAATCGATGGAGCTCAGGACGTTCTGCCAGGTAGGTTAAGAAAAACCCACCCAACTAAAGACAACCGAACGGCGAGTGCTGCTCTGACTGACGGAAAGCTGCGGGACAGACGGATGAAAGCCAGAGTCCTGCCAGCTCCCTGGTCGCGGCATCGGGAGCTTTGGTGAGCAGAGATTTTGCTGTATCTATATTCCAGGGCTGGTTTTGTGGCACTTAACAGGGTTTTTTATATCGTTTGCCACGGTTTGTGTAGCAGGTTAGTGCAGCATTCCCTTCTGCTTGTTTCCCGGGAGCACCAGCCCCTCCCTGGAGCAGAAGGGACCAGAAACTTGCCTTCTTCTTCCCTTCCCAATTTCAAACCTCCCTTCAGAGAAGCGGGACACATGCGTCGTACTCTGTGCTTCTGCCAGGCTGAGGACAGTTCCGCCTGCAGCCAGGAAAAGCGGCATTACTGTGTCTGTGCCTCTCCAAATGGAAGCACAGCCGGCTCCCTCCCAGCAGACCAGCGACCGCTTTTCCCCCTGAAGTCGCTTTTGCTGGGTTCTGGCCCTGCTTTCGCACACGCAGCTACGCCAGGCTCTGCGCCAGTTGCTTTTTTTTGCCTGTGGCTCTCTGGACCAAAAAAAGACGCGTGCAGCCCCTGCCAGGAGCACAGGAGGAGGTTTTCCAGGCGAGGTGCTGGGTCCAGCCAGGCTGGAGGGCAGGCAGAGCCTCAGGCTGTGCCCAATGTTCCCCTGGGGCGAGAGGGATCTCGGAAGGGCTTTATGCCTGTGTGCATGTCAAATAGCTCCAGGACTAAACCAAGTAGTCGTTTAAGGCTGTAGATTATCAGACTGTACCCACATTTTAAATGTCTTTTTCTCTGTACTATCAAGGCAAGTGATAACAGCTCCCAAATTGCATTTTAAAGTTTTCTCAGAAACTGTCCCAAGAATCTCTGGTTGCTCTCAGTGTTTGAGGAAGCCTTTGAAATCTGGCAAGGCAAAAATGCTCTGAGCTAGATAAACTCTTTCTTTGTAAAGACTTAGCCAATCTTTCAAGTTCTGAAACCTGCTGTTTACCAGCCTGTGCACCAAAATGGAGCGGCAGCTTGTGGAGAAAACAACATACTGGGTCAAAAAAAAAGGTGCAGATAACTGAAATAGCAGCGTTTCTTAACTTTGGAATGCTCCATTTGCAGTCTAAATCGATACCACTGTTCTCTCCACACCTCCCTGAGGATAAGACACTAGGTAGGAAGCAAATTCTAAATGACAGCGTTCTTATTTGCAGAAGCAACTTGTACAAGCCAACAAAATGGTCTCAAAGCCTTGTCTGTGCCAATGCTGCCAAGGCAGCTCTGCAAAACACAATCATTTTTTACAGTAAACCCTTCCTTTACTGAGGACCTCATTCCATAACTGAAACTCCTTCTGCATGGGCTTTGTAAATCTGATAGTCACGCCTCAAAACACTTAAAATCAGTGTAAGGTGCGTAGAGAACTGTTGATTTGAATCACGAACAGCACAAGTAGCTTCTAGTTGTCCTCGCCCAGCGTGTCTAACCCACAGCCATGGCTGTAGATAAAGCTATACAATCCGCTGGCGGGGCTCAGCGACACGGAGCAAGCAAGGAAGCCTGCGAGAGTTACTCCGAGTCTTGTGAACACAAATACTCATCTGCAAACAAGAAGATTCAAGATCGGGTCGTGATGGCTCCAGGATGTGCTCTTTCATTTTGAACAGCCTGTATTAACACTTCTGTAAGTCCTTTTCTGGGGTGCTGACTACGGGGAGCCGTCTGGATGTGTAAAACACTGCTCGTACCTGTTCTGTGTCCCGCCCCCCCCAGTAGATTTGGTAGAAACAGTAAATGGAGATTCCTTGCCAGATCCTGCCCCAGCCGGAGGGCTGTGCTGGTGGACAAGCCTCGCGGTATGCCCAGCTACCCACTGCACGTCAGACGACAGATCGCCTAGTTAAACACGGCAATGACGTCTTGATTAGAAAAAAGAAAACATCAATAAATGTTAGAGACCAGCAGCTGGTAAATCTATACATAGGAAAACAAATAACCACGAGCTTTGATTGTTCAAGTTCACAGCAGAGATTACTTACCTTGGCAGATACATATTCAAGACATACGGCTTGTAATTCCTTAGCTAGTGCTAAGCAAAACCATGTGTTCTTCTAAAACACGGGGAAAGTTTAACTCCAACACTGCGCAAAGACACAGCTATGGTCATCACTTGCACTCGTAGCGCAACTAAACTGAAAAGGGCCAAGCAAGAGAGAGAAGAGCAAAGACTGAGCAGCAGCAGCTTGGAAGGGAAGCGAAAGGTGGGTTACAGACCCTCCCCGGGGATGGAGAGACCACGTCCACTTGACCTCAGATACGCCCACGGCAACGTGGGGTGAAGAACAGGGTACCTAACCATGAGCTTCTCCAGCGCTGAGAAGTTACGGTCCTTCCCGTGATTTCAGGTGCAGCAGTATCTCAAAAAATGAAGCATTTCAGCGGCTCCTCTCCCCTTCTCTCTTTAAGAAGCAAGCCGTAGCCACAGGGCTGGCTGCGCACTTCTTCACAGCGAGATGGCTACAGCACCATTTTAACAAACGGAAAGCTCTGTTGCCTCTAAGAAATATAAGAAATATAAGAAATATAGGACTTTCAAGTCAGCTTGCTCTCATGTGACCCTCATGCAACCCAAACCAACTGCAGTGGGAGCGAAGCTGAGCCCATGCACTGGGTAAGTTTTCTCCTTCCATCAGATGGCTTTATTGAGATTTTGCCTCCCTCCTTCTCCAGGAAAAGGACCATTACTAAAAACCGGTTGTAAAGCTGCTGCAGCCACCGCTTACCACCCAAAAAGGCCTCAATTCTGGTTCATTTCCCCCAGATGGTTTTTTTTTTTTGCTGCTGCTGCCAGCTTAGACTGAACTGTCATTTGGCGACACTGTCCTCATTAAAAGATAATGCCATCAAAAAATAAATAACAGCACATGAAAAAGAAAGAGACTGGAGACATGAGCACTGTGCTGAGCCCTGTGCTCAGCACCAGCCAGGCCAGCAGCCGCTGCTCTACCTTGGCAGCAGCTCCCCGAGTGTGGGCACGGTATCAGAGCCAGCAGCTGCCAGAGGGACGTGCAAAGCGCTCCTGTGATTAAAGATGCATTCATCATCGTTATAAATTACCAGAAGCCAGGTTAAGTGTGAAGAGCCAACAAGAAAGAGAAGTTTAAAAAAAAAAAAAAAAAAAAAAAGGCTACAGTTTTCTATCACTCACATTGCAAACAGATGTCCCACCAATACCGGAGCAGGGTACCCCAGCCAAAGAGGTGAAATCATACTTCTCAAGGGATGTTTAGAAATAAGTCATTTACTCCAAGGTGAAGCGGAGGACCACGTGCTTGGCAGCTGAGGGCAGCGTGCACCCAAAGGCTGCGTAAGAAAGGGGGGTGATGAGGGATTCGGAAGCGGTTCAGCAGGATTTGAAAGATGGTAGGAGAGGTGGTTTGGGAAAGCTAAAGAAAACAAAAAGAGGGGGAAAATGTTTACAGAAGAGGTGTAACAACGACTGGACACAGAAGGGAGAGTCGCTGGCAACTATTTCTGGTCAGATAAATGTTAGTAGGATCAAAGCGGCGCTTAGGGAGGCTCTGCTCCTTTTCAAACTGCTTTGAATGAACTACACTCAGCGAACGTGACAGTGGTAAACTCTTTAAACAGGGACCTTGTAACGTAACCGTGCTATTTAAAGATGTGTCAGCATTAGGATAAATATAGCGTCCACCAGTAACGGGCCAAGAAGTCGCTTCAAACTCACACGAGAATATCTATCGCAAGCTCCGGCAGAGTCCAGCCGTGCCATTGCCACAGCGAGAGCTCCCGAAGCAAAACCTCCCCGTTCCACTGCGGAAAACGGCACTGCAACAGCTGGAGCTTGGTCTGAAACCCGTACTGCGGAAACCCTTCGCACCGCTCCGGTCCCACCGCCCGGCACACTGCCTCGCAGAGAAGACATGACCCGGAGACCCAGGCCACGCGTGGTCCTTAAAGTTTTGGAGGAGATGGGGTGACAACCTCGAGGACACGGACAAATTCCAGGCTTTTTAATTGCTTTCTGTCTCCCTGAATTCCTGCTGCGCTTCCCTTTGGGCGTGCTGGTTTGTGCTTCCTGTCCTGAATCACAGCACAGCGCTGCTGGAGCCCGATCCCTCCAGGCACGGAGCTGAAGATGCTGGCTTGGTTGAAAACTTACTGTTTTCCAGTCCTGCGAGGAAACTGCTCCCGCAGGTCCTGCAGAATTGCTGCCTCTCCCCAGGGCTGGGGTCTGCCTTGCAGCTCCGCTCCTTGCAGCCCCGCTCACCACTGCACAGCGAAAGCAACTTCACTGCAAGCAGGGAAATCACACACACCAAGCCTGCAGAACAGGGAGGAACCTCAACGCCTTTCATCTTCCACAAGAACATCGTCTGCAATGAAATGGGTAGGGCGATGCACGGGCAGAGCTGCACAACCAAATCCCCAAACAGGCAGAGCTGCGCCGACAGGCCAGAGCTCAAAAAGGGTGATTTGAGGAGAGGAGAGGAGAGGAGAGGAGAGGAGA
>VXBL01005127.1:167550-179999 GCA_013400195.1 Aramus guarauna
AGAGGAGAGGAGAGGAGAGGAGAGGAGAGGAGAGGTCCCCCTGCCAAGGGAGCAGGACAGTCCACGGTGGTGGCCTTGACATGCCGTCCTGCTCTGAACTCAGACTGCAGCCAAACCGGGTACCGCAGCCTCTCGTAGCTCACTGACAGCTCTGCTCCCCGACGTTCCCAGCCCTCCCCGGGACAGGCAGCGCAGAGGCAGGCCCAGGGGTGAAGAGGTCTGGAACTGGGCCATTTGGAAGCTTTTTGGATGCATGAGATTAATAAAATCCTTTTCCAACAAATACAGCATAGCTCCAGCAAAGCCGTAGCAAACCCGCCGGCCGCGGCTGTGTCACTACCTAACCAAAATCGATAAAAATCTTCCCAGCTTTCATTTTGCTGAACATCACGTCCGTGGCTCTGACAGAGGCAGTGATGGGGACAGGGTGGATGAAGTGACCCTCAAGCCCACAGCTCGCTCGCGAGGGGGGCGGGTGCCGGCGCAGCTCGGACAGCAGCTCTGCAGGTGCTATTATAAGCAAAAAAGCATCCCATCTTCCCTCCTTTCACAGACGGATTGCCTTGGAGGAGTCCATGATGATTACCCATTAGTAAAATTTCATCGCAAGAAACAAAAGACGACTTAGCAACCAGCAGGAAAGACTCTTTAATCAGAATATGTAAAATTATAGGGGTTTGTTTGGTTTGGCCTATTCACTTCAGTCATTAAATGTTAAGTAAAATCCTTCCCTTAAGTAAATCCTCTCCCACAGGAGAAGAAGGACGGTAAAAGTGGGAAGACATGAACCCAGGAGTAAAGCCTGTATTTTGCTTCAAGTCGCAGGAAAGACGTTTGTCCTTCCCTGTTCATGCAGCGATGATAAAATAGGAAGTCCGTGACACGAGTGAGGGGTTCACGGAGAGCTGTTCTCCAGGGCAGCGTGGCGGGTGCGCACCGTGCTCTGCGGGAGCTGAGCTGGCAGCGTGGGTCACCGGGAAGGGATCAGCCATGGGGAATTTTACCAGATCTCCGCATCAGTGCAAACTGTCAGGGTGTCATCTGGATGAGAATGCTATTTAAATTTTGAATCTGAGATATTCCACATTAAGAATGGCTTTTGGATAAAGGAAAAAACAAAACTGCAAATTCAAATCCAGACACTCTTCAGCCTTCCCAAGTCTTACGTGAAACCCCTGTTGCTGTGGTACCAGATAATGCATCAAACCAGAAGGGAAGGGATCGTCTGAATACGTTAAATCTCAGAGGAGCAGCTGGTTTCACAAGGGCTCTGGAACTTCGGCAACTAAATCGCACGGCACTGAATGGCAAGAAAACTGTAGTCAAAACGCTGAGCATTTTACGGAAGGAGGGATGCAGTCTGGTGTGAACCCTGTCCTGATCCAGACCCAGCGTGGCACCAGCTCTGCCAAGGGACCAAATTAGCTAACACTTAGCCCCAGTGACAAAGACAGAGCACCAGCCTCTCCCGTGCAGCAGCCTGCGCACAGCGCGCATTCAGCGAAGTAAGGGACTCGGTGCCCCGAGAGCAGACGGGAGAGCGTGCAAGATGGTCACGGCGATGGGAAGCAACGGGCAGGGCGTGAGGACATGGTGCCACAGGCAGGTGAGCAGGCTCAGGCCATGGAGGGAGGAGAGCACGACAGCAAAAACCTCTCCTGGGTTTGAAGAGTCGCACCAGGAATTGCTGAAATCCAGAGAGCCCTGGGAAAGCCCACAGCAGGGGTGGGCGGAGGACAGCGGTGGTGGGTGGTTTGAAGACTTGGCTTAGAAGGCCATCACGAGTCAAGAGAGAAAAGGTAAAAGAGAAAAAGTCATGGCCCTGTTGGTGTTGCTTTCCTCTGTAAAAACAATGCTTTTAAAAGTGTTTCTTCCCCCCCGATAACAAAGGGAAATGTTATACAAGGATTTCCATTCTTATCGAGGGAGGTCCTAGACAGGGTGGCCTTTCCCCTGCCATGGCAGGCTGCCTCTCCAAGCTCCTCCTCCGTCAGGAGTAAAAGCATTTTTAGAAAAGCAGCTTTCATTCAGTATATCTTCTGTGTTTATTTGTCTTGGTGCTCTTTTTTCAACCTGATGGCACTGCAGAAACACCCGTCTCCTCTGAAAGGACCACTGGGTCACTGTGTGACCTGGGCACCGGGTCTTTCCATGTGATGAGCAGCTGAGAGCTGCAAATATATCTCAGAAAGTCATTAGCATTGGAGCAAATTCTCTGCTTGTGCTGAAGTGCCCCATGGCAGCATGTCCCAGAAATTGAAATATTCATCACGACAGGCATGCCGAGGCACTGCTGTCGCTGTACCCTCAGACCCCGGAGCATGGCGGGGGCTCGGAGGTGACATCTGCGTTCTCTGTACCATAACCTGTTGGCAGCAGCCGAGCAGTGTCCAGGTGTCACAGCCGGAGCCTCTCTGCAGCTCTCCTTGGGCGCTCCAAGGAAGCGAAGAGAGACCATCTGTTGTTATCTGCTAACAGCACCCCTCTGTATTTTAAATCATAGTGCTGGTGATACCGTTTCCGAGGTGGCTCATGCCGAGATGCGCGCCCTGAGCTCCCCACGTCTGAGGGAGAGTTCCAAACTCTGTCATTTGGCCTCATCTGTGTTTCTGAACCTTGCAAGCTGCACAGCTTGTCCTGTACCAGTGACGGGCTGTTAAGCTAAGCCTTGATCAATACACCACTGAGATCTGTAATCAGATATTTGCCGTTGTCTCCTTGCTGGTGGAAGCTATCTCTGCGGAGTGTGAACAGCATTTGGCCCATTAATAACTCCTTTCCAGGTGACTCCATGAAAAACTGGTTGAATTCACGTTCTAGAGGACACCCGGTGACACACAGCGGGCAGTATGCCTTCCATCAGCCATGTTTCTTCAGCGTTAGCCTGGGCATGAATTTTGGGTTGTGAACTAGAAGCTTTGGGATTAATTAGTAACTTCAGGGTGGACTTGCGGTGGATGCCAAGTGCCTGCTAGAGGCTATTGTGGTGCTGGAGAAAGGGAGAGTCGGTAGGAAGAAGGTCAGGTCCTGGTGCACCAGGAGGGGTTTGTGAGAGCTCCCGATGGGCGCTTCAGAGGCATTTGGGGGCCATCTGCAAAGAAACATATCATTGCAGGCTTCAAGGAGATACATGTGCTCTCAGATGGGAGCTGGCTCCTGTCTTCTGCACACGAGGATGGAGAAGGGATCTTCTCTCACATCGGGGAAACCTTGATATGCTCAACTGGCACTAAATTACTGCAAGTTGCCTTTAGTTTAAGATAAAAGGAAATTGGCCAATGCCTGTATTTGCATACCTGATGTTTGGTTTACGTTGCTTTAGCACAGATGCCAATAGCAGTTCATAGACTTAGGGAGTAAAATGTAATGGTCCAGGGCAAAGTGGAGAGAAACAAGAAACGCTGGAGAGAGCCTGGAATAGGCAATTCCTGCACTAGGTCAAACAGTCAAATGTTAAAGAAATACCATTTTCCTACCGTTTCTGGGTTAGGTGGGCTGCCAGCAGGGGAGGACGTCAGAATTGAAGAGCACAGCAGAGAGAAAGTTTCTGTATTCTCTGTAAGCTGATGTAAAATAGAGACTTGACCAGCCTAATTCCTGCACCTTAAGCTCACTAGCAGAAAAAAACACCACCACCACCCACCCCCTGCAAATGCCAAAATAATGTCCTGAGACAGAAGAGGATGAAAGAATGTAATGGAAAATACGTCTTACAAGTTTAAACCTAACAAACCGGCCTCCTGCCCGTGAGGAGGGGGGTCCCAAGGTACAGACCTTCCTCAAATGGGACAGCTGCTGGCTGGACGCTGCTGCTTTCCCACATTTGTTCACGAGCTTTAGTGCAGACATTAGTGAACCAAGGCAGCAAGTTTCAGCTGGAAATACAGTCTATTTCCAAAATGAAACGCAGGCTGCATTTTATTTTTACATCTATGTATTGGCAACACACTTAGGCCTTGATCTCTGTATCAGAATCTTTCCTCTTTACTGCTCTTCTACACATAACATCCTGCTTTCATCGGGACCATGGACATTTTTCTGGAGTCTCTGGTAGAAGAAACTTTAAGAAAGTCTTTTTTTGGTAGAAAAAAGCTTCAGAAAAAAACCCGCATAAACCTAAGGCATTAAATATGTACTTTCTTTTCCTCGGAAACCACTTTTTAATCAGAAAACCAAACAAGTTAGTACCCAAATAGCCTCCATGAGTCACAAAAAAATTATCAAAACTATCAGACAAGGGCATTATCAACACAGTCGGTAGCATATTCTCCGGAACATCCATTGTGGAGAACCCTTCAGAGCACGAACAATCAAAACCAGAACAGACAGCCTTGAACGATGCTTTGTAAAAAGCTTAATTGCAATCAGATTGACGCGATGCCAAAGTCCTATCAACAATGGGCTGGTAGGGAGCAGGAGTTAAGTGGTGGTGCAACACGAATAATACCGCTTTGATTTGCATAACACTGTCCGACTGTAAGTTTGTGCAACAGAAAAGCACACGGCTTGGCGAGATTAGCTCCGTTAATACTTTGCTAACACAGTTCCTAGGAGAGAAGTACAACGCGATGGTTTGGACCGCAGCATGCGGCATGGCCCTGTGCACTGACGCACACCTCACGGCGGAGCCGGGCATCAGCCGTGCTCTAAATGGTCTTCTTTAGGGTTGAGATACTCAAAATGGTCATCCACTAAGAAGCCAGGGGGAAACTGCAGGCTACACCACCTCCTAGGTACTGCAGTGGCTTGGATGCTAATGAAAATTGGAAATATTTAATTTTTATCCATTCTAGCATATTTTTTCAGCAATAAATTCTCTGATAATATCTACGCTGTCCTATGTTGTGACACTGCAAGAGGCTCTCAAGACAGTGAAGCTACAGAACATGATACATTTTACTAATTTAGCTCCGTTTCTGTTCCCCGTTGGCGATACAGCCGCGGAGGTTGGCGCAGCGCCGAAGGTGGGGGGAGCCCGATGGGGCTCTGAATTGTCCGGCATCACTCTGCCATCTGTGGCACAGCCAAAATCCTGCGAGCCCCCAAAACTCCCTGCACGTAAATGGGAACCAGACGACGCCGGTGGGGAGATGACTCTCCCAAGCGGTTCTAAGGGAAGCAGCTGCCCTCTAGAGGGAGTGGGGCCTGGGTTAATGGAGATTTCTTAGGAAAATGCAGAAAACGGGCTTCCTCCTAGGGATGGGGATGGCCCAGGCAACTGCCCCGCGTTGTTGGGAAATGCAGGGCTGCGATGGGCAGCGCGTCCCCTCTCCCCCTTCTCTACTGCCCGCCTGGCAGCGAGAGGGCCTGCACAGAAAGCTCACAGCCTCCTCCTTTGCAAGAACTCTTGTAAATCTGGGAATCAAAAACCGCAGCTTAAAGATGTTATTCATAATAGCAACACTATGTTCACTAGGTATTGTGAATTGTTGTATGACTGTACTGAAGGATTTCTTTCCAGTGTATGTACGCTATGGTTTTGTCTAGTTTTCCATTATTCAGCCCATGCGGGCTTTTACCACTTCCCTCGGGAGTCTCCACCGAAGCCCAATAGTCCGCATTGTTAGAAAACGTTTCCTGATATTCAGCTGCTTCTTCCTTCTATTCATGCACAGCAGAATTGCAAGCTCTTGCCCGGTTGCGCCTTCAATTGTTTTAGGTGCTCCAGGCTCCTTTCGAACCCTGATTTTTTGCCGTCGGAACACAGATTATATTCACCGGCTTCTCGTGTCCTTTGGGTTTGTTTTGGCGAAACTTAATATCCCTCCAGTGCCGAGCTCCGAGATGCTGTCCCTGCTGCTGCGTGGGGAAGCCAGCCAACGCTGGCCTGCATCGTCTGTTGTTCCCTGCTTGCTTCGTTAACGGCTCTGCCGTGGCTTTTCCTGGCATCGCAGCTCTTCATCCTTCCCAGTTCATTTGGTGAAACTCAGGTTTCCTCCAGTAAAACGCCAGCGCTTGCCGATACCGTGTTACGGTCTGACTGCGGCCGCCCCACAGCCTCAGCCCAGGGAAGCTGTGCTGTGTGAACGAGGGGTACGGGTCCTCCCGCTGACACCGACAGCCACCACAGGTCCAGTCACACCAGTCAAACAGTGCTAGCCCTGCTAAAAAAAACCAGGCTCCACCACGCCTGGAATAGGAGCCGTTGGTTGGCTGTCGCTGGAATACAATTAGAGAATAACCCACCTCTATTTCACCTGCTCTTCGCTGAAATCTGCTCCGGTCCCTGCAATGGGAAGAGCAAGGCAGGCGTTTCAGCTTCCCCTCGGACACGTTCAAACATCCTCCCCTGCGACAGGAGCAACCTCGCTGGCGGCGGCTCACGCGGGCAGCCCGGCAGTTTTGCTGGAAAACACCTGCTCCGCTTTCCAGGGGATAAGATTTCGGCATAACTGGTGCCTCTTGTCAAAACAATGGTGTACATTACCGCGTGTTTATTAAAGCGGGGACTCTGAAGCATGCAGAACTGAAAAGCAGTTCCTTTGAACTGGGTAAAAAGAATCAGGGAGCCCAAATCCCACACCAGAGCGAGTTTCTGAACTCATTCTGGAGGAGAGAATAATCCAGTAGTTCTTGCCTGAAGTAACTCCGGGATGCAGTTTCTGAAGGGAGACATCATGGGCTTGATTTGGTCATGAAAAATTGGAAATTGCTCCGTGGTATGGGGAAAATTACTAATGAGCAGGGAGTCTGCAAAATGAATCCCGTTTTCATTGACAAGAAAAATTAAAGACTGAAACGACCGAGACACACTTGGAAGAGCCTGACTAAATTACTGCAAAACACGGAAAGCAAAGGGAGAGGCGCGCCTGGAGGCACGGGGAGGACACTGTCCAAAAGACTGACGTTCTTGTAGCTTATCGACGATGCTACACAGCAAAGAAAAGCAAAAGTTTAGGAAAAACCGCACGGTTTGGAGGGATATTCAGGTTCAAGCACTTGATGCCACCAGAGGTTTCCGTGTGCCTGACCTAGCAAACAGCACGAACTTTTGGTTTACTTTTTACACCATGAAATACATTTCAGCAGCTCAGAATCTAACGCCTTTGCTTGGAGTTAAGTGCACTTAATGGAGGCAGACCCTCGGGAGAATGCAAATAGTTGTTATTGGATGGGTCTAGAAATCAGAGAAGCAAACCACAGGTTAGTCGGTCAATCCAGTCCTTACCCCGACGGACCGTATCCGTGTTTGAGCAGACTGTGCTCACTAGAAAGCTCTCACACCCGGAGCAGCCGGGAATTTCTGGACACCCGGTCACCCAGCTGGCCCGAGCAGCACTTTCCCCTGCCCCCCAAAAAGCTTCAATTTGACTAAACATTTGGAGAAGAAATATGCTGTCATTTGTTAGCAAAAAGTCCTGTTGGACTGGAAAGTAATGGAACTCTAAGTGCTGGATAATTCACAAACCAGGGTTTCCAAATGGAGCCTTTTTAAAATTGCAAGGATACTGATTCAAATAGGCACTTGCTTTTTTCTTTTTTTTTTTTTCTTTTTTCTTTTTTCTTTTTTGGTCATCTCTCTGCAGCATTTAAAATGATTAAAAAAAGGTCCTTCTAAATGCATATTTAAAGAAAACCAAACAGGATGAGGCTTTGCACTTCCACTTGGTCCCAAAGTGATCTTTTACGGTTTTGTTATGAAGCTCTTCAAAAAGGATTTCAAATGGAAGCACTGACAAACCATTGAGCATTAGTAAACACTGCAGCATTAGTGAGCTCCTGACGGGTTCTGCTACATCTGCTCAGGAGCTTTCTTTAAAATCTTTTCCAGCACAGACTGTGCTTTCTGTAAAGGGACACTCCCCCCCCCACCCAAAAAAAAAAAAAGTCTGTATTACTGATTTTTTTCCTTTATCTTTCCTGGGGAACATCAAAATGAAATCCTCCATTCTAACAGAAGTGAACCTGTTGGTTTCATCATCCAAATGTTTCCTTTGGGGTCACCCCAACATTAACCTTTTTCCATGGGAGCTGTAGTCCTACGGCTGGTGCTTTAAACGCGTGAGCAAATGATACAGGACATCATAAGGATGGATCGCAGACAGCCAAAATTCCTACACACAACCGAATTTATGGCAACGTGGGGTTACCCACTTCCCCAAGCAGGGTCCCTCAACCACGCTGGTGCCATGAAGCCACTCCTGGATGGTCCACTCTGACCACTGCAGCTTGTCCACAGTCTCCTCTGCGTGGGAGGGAGCGCTCAGGGGACCTCCGAACATCTGATATGCGCTGCACTACCAGGATGAATTAAAGCCATGCAATATTTAGTAATGGGAAAGGGTAAATGAAGTCTGCTGTGGTAGGAAAGCAAAGGAAGGAAACAAGCCTTGGCAATGAATAGAGGAGGAAAGGGGAAAGCGAATGTCTTTATCATATATATTCTAGTGGCTTTTAAAATGCAATTTTGATTCGGTTTCTGCTCTTTGGCTCCTTTTGAGTGCTCCTAAGTGCCCTGAAGTAGGAGCCTTGGCACAACAACACCCCAATTGACTGAAAACAGTCAGTATGTTCGACAGCAGAAGAATTAAGCAATCCGGAAATGCAATACGCTAGTCCTCCGGGCAAATTTTGTTCTTAAAATTCAGATATTCCCGCCTGGCTGAAATCAATGGGAATTTCATACGCCAGCCCAAAAGCCACCAGGCCACTGACACAATAGACAACCAAAACCATCGCAGAAGTATCACATCGGGAGGGTTTCCATGCACAAGCAGAAAATCTGAGTACTGTAAACAGGGGGTAAAACTTTTGCTTAAACATGTTATGCCTTCTCAGCAGCCATGGTTTCCAATAAGATAACAGTCCGGCTTCCCTTGTTTTCCAAAATAACTAGAGATTACTGATGTACTGCCAATGTTTTAACAAGGGGAGCTCACTAAATCCCACCCTGTCCCAAGTCTAAGATGAACACCATGGGATCCGGGTGGGGACAGCAAATGCGTTGTGCAGCGAGGAGAGATGAAGAGCCGAGGAGTCTCTTCATTGTTTTTCCATTTTAAAGAAAACACTTGCCTGTAACTGTAACCAAGAAGAGAGGCAGCCACCTCCTTTTTTTCGTGTTTGGCAAATAAACCTGAGTTAAGGGTACTTTGTTGGAAATGTTTATACTTTATTTATTTAAAAAAATATACAGAGTACATTGACAGCACAGCATTTGGCCTATTTAAACTGGCGAAGAGAAGGTAAAAGGCCTGTGCGTATTGCTTTGTGAAACGTGCTGTGGAGGGGAGCAGGAATATATTGCTCTGGGCACGGTTTTTTTCTTGTTAATACCAAAACCTTCCTGTGGCCCATAAGGGAAAAATTTGGTTTGGTTTTGGTTGTTTTTTTTTTTTTTTCTTATGAACAAAAGGGGCTGGAGAGTAGCATCATTGGTCAACCTACAGATTCTCCTTTTCCAGCTTCTAGTTTTGGTTACAGCTAGCAGAAAAAAGATGCTCCTTTTCAAAGAGAAAACCCAAAGTAACAGGTGACCGAATAACCTGCTCACTAGAGATGCTTTTGAATTCAATGGCAATCGTGGATGGATGTGAAGTTGGAACCGCGACGATGGTTTAGAAGGATGGATTCCACAAAGGGCAAAAATACCATCCCTGGTCTCCTGTTAGGTTAGAGGTAACGTTATAAGGAGGAGTTTCTGAAAGCCCTTGAATTTTGCAACAGCTGAAGACTTTTGTTAGGAGCATTTAATGAAACCAGTAACTCTAGAGAGAAAGCAAACATCCCAGATAGGTACAGCTGCCTGGTTGAATTCCAACAGCACCAAAGTTGACACAATTGCCACATCCTGACTAAACACTGTGAGCCGCACAGAAGTTTTGTCTGAAGATTTATGCTGTATTTAATCTTCAAGGAGTAATAAGCCTCCTCGCTAATGGGTTTGCCCAGCGACGGGTAGTTTTGAAGGCTGAGACACAAGACGTTAATCCGAAAAGAGTTTCAGCCTGCTTCTTCTAATCTGTGTCAGTACACCCTGCTCCAAACCATCCAAACCAGGCTTCTTTCCCTAAAAAAGAGCGATTTCAAATGCAGACGTGTTGTTTAATCGGTCCCCACTGAGAGCACTCACACTCGCATACGAATGGCCCCCGGGGTGTGAAAAGCAGCTGCGTTATCCCCGAGGGATGGGGATTGCCGTGCAGCCCGCCTGAAAATGCCCGCAAGCCGTGAAGGGCCAAAGCTGATGCTGCGTGTCCAGTTTCCTGGTGGGTTTTGCATCTCGAGCCTTCTCCCAGCCCGCGTATTCACCCCCACGTTTGTCCAGGAGCGAGGTGACGGCCGGTATCTTTGGCCATCCCTTCACAATTTACCCGGATCGTCTGTCATCTTCACCAGCTAAAAAAAGGCAAAACGGACCTTTGACCGTCAGGGGCAGGAAACATCTGCACCTTCACCGCTTTCAATCCAAATCCACGCTTGTGTTTTCATATGTTTCGTTAAACCGTGAGCCCTCAAGAGGATGAGGTTTTGCAGCCTGGAGTTAGGCTGTTATATGAGATATTCAGGAAGTTATTTGCATCGACTGGATAAAAGCCCGTGGCAGCTGGGCCGTGCTGCAGAAGCGAGTCAGAGACCGCTGCATCGGCCACCGGCCCAAGGAATAACATTAGTTCCAGCTTCACAATGAGTTGTTTACTGGCCTCGGCTGCCCGTGGGAACAGCCAAGAAGAGCGGAGGAAAAGGAGAGACAAACACAACGCGAGCGAGACACGTTAGGTGGGAGGCTGGGCTTTAAAAGCAGACCCAGGATTTCAAACCTATGGAACTGGAGAGGGCTGAAAAAGAAATAAAAGGGCACCAGCTGCTCCCCAGCATAAACAGGCGGAGGCAAAAAAGCGCTCGGCTGCGTTGCTCCTGCTGCCAGAAGATCCTCTTCCCTAGCTGAATGGCTGATGTTAAAGGTAAGAGATAAAAATAAAAAAGCTTTTAGCTAGTGGCTGTGCTGGAAGGCAGATTTGCTGAAAGGTGGCGGCAGCTCTCAGGGGGAGCTACACAGGCAAAAGCGGCCACGCTTCCCTGGACTATTTTTAATTACGTCCCTGAACATTTGAAAGCCTACAGGTTTTGCAGCAGGAGCCCAGGGCTTTCAGAGCAAACTGCTGGGGGACAAGGGTCCAGGCTGTTCTAGTCAGCTCCTTTGAGAAGATTTAAAAAAAAAAACAAACAAACAAAAAAAACCAAAAACCCAAACCAAAAAAAGGAACCCCCAACCTGAAAAACAACCTCTTTCTAAGTCTGTTTAGAAAGCTATTTTATCTTTATGGCTAGCTTTGCTTTGCAGCTTCTTACCCAATGCTTTCCCGATTCCCAGCTCCCCCCCTCTCCTCCTCGCTTTTTTAATTGGAAAGAAAAACAATTACAGCCGTGCAAAGGCAAATCCGAGATTAAAACAGCTTTTCCCCTGCTCATTACCATCCCCGGCGTGGAGGCGCGGGCACGCTCTCGCAGGCTGTGTCCGCCAGCTAATTGCTCAGGAAATCCGTGTTACCCATTGTCGGGCTGTCCTTAAGCTGCTAATTCTGAACTGGGAGCTGCTGGGCGATGCTGGGGAAGGGAATACAGCCCTGCGAGAGGGACCCGGCAGAGACCCGGGCGCGGGGCGGGCTCCGGCACTAATACTACATCCCTGCCCAATGGAGAGCGTTTCCTAGCGAGACCCCCAAGGGTTCCCCCTGCCCACAGACCCTGCCCAGACATTGGGCCCATTCTCGTGTCCCGTTTCCCAAGACATGATGGCTGCAGCGTACAGCGGTTTTGTTTCCTCTCCGAACAAAGGAAGGCAGACAACTGCCAGTCGCTTGAGATTTTAAAGATGAACGGGTGAACTTTTAGAAACTCGAACACGCAGATCTTCCACGTGGGACTCACTCGGCTTGCGTTGCACGCACACAAAAAGGATAAATGTGGGCTGTCAGGGAGGAATTGGGCTGAAATCTGCCGAGCGACGGGCATGATCGCAGCCCTGGCTGCTCTGCTGTGGTAAGTTTCTATTTCTTCACTTTTTAACTCAGCAGAAAAGCATGCAGATTTAATGTCAGCTCTGGGAAAAAAAAAAAAAAAAAGGATTTTAACGTTTGCTGAAATCTGACGGCTCAGACGAATCTGTGGGATAAAACTAGCCGGGGATGGGCTTGAGTTGTACATTTCAATGGAGATTAGCGATGTTTTTTCTGTACAGGCAGCTCTCATTCCTCTTACTTGAGCTTTGCTACGGCTGGGATGGGAGAGGCGACTGTTTCTGTTTAAAGTGAGAAAGACGATCTCCGAGGTTTTGGAAAGCAATTACTATGTGAGCTACTCCTGCAAACTGCTGCCATGGAAATTGTTCTAATTCACATTGTAATTCTCATTGTGTCACTGCAGATGACAAGTTAAGGACTTTTCTGTTCCTGTGGTTTGTTTCAGATTTGTGAAAAATATCCCTTGGTTAGGGCTTTTTTTTTTTT
>VXBL01005127.1:180999-251324 GCA_013400195.1 Aramus guarauna
AAAACCTGCGCCTCCCAGTTTTCTGAGAAGCGGCGATCGAAACATTCCCGGTGCCCGAGCGCTGCAGGTCGTGCCAGGGAGAGGATGCACTCCCAGCGGTAAGATGGTTGCCCTAGTGCAGCCTGTGACCTCACGGCTGGAGCACAAGAGCAGGAATTCAGGCGATTTTACCCAAACCTTGGGCCAGATCCTGGGGACAGGGTGCACTGCAGGAGGGTATGTTATTCTGGAACAGAGGGGGAGAGAAGATCGCTCCTTGGGGAGAGCAGGACATGGCAAAACAATTTGGGACTTGGGTATCGTGGTGCTGCCTCGGCACTTACGGCGTGGCCGTTTGGAGCCGTGCCTGTTTATGCCAGTGTTTGGGATGCATCCGTGCAGGTTGCAGCTAACTCTGGCTAAAGCACATGTGAGCGCCAGGGCTGTGTGTACCGATGTCTGCGTGCTGCTGGCCAAGTGCGCAGGGATGACGTGGTGGTCCCAGCCTGGTGGCTCACACAGTGCCCCAGGATCACAGATGAGCCGTCCTGTCGGCGTGCTGGGGTGGGCGAGGATGGCTCCTGGAGCACACCTCCAGCCTCCACGGGTCTTTCCAGGTCAAGTGTGCGTGCCGAGACTCACTCTGCTCCTGCGCGTGTTGCTCCTCCTCCGTAAATAAGGATCCGATTTAGTCTCAGGGCAGGGGAGCCACCACCTTTCACAAAAGGCAAATTCTCTCCTTGAAAAGAGGAGCTCTTTATTCACCAGAGCAGACAGTGGCTCTGCAAGACTTCCTCTAATGCACCATCTTCTCAGCTCAGTCCCACAAAAGGGGGTAAAGATCCACATCCCTTCGGAGCCAAACTAGCCTGAGCTGACCTCAGCTGCGAGGAAAATGTTCTGAATTATTTGTAACAGTTTGGTTTGGTTTTGGAGAAAAAGGAAAGTCTCTTTATCTTGGCAAGTGAAATTGAGGGACGTTCATCAGTCCCTAAGCCCTGAGACAAAGATGCACGCTAGCAACAAGGCAGATTGCTTTCTCTGTACGTAACATGAGCTCATGATATTTTGAGTCCCTATTATGCCTGTGAATAGATAGCCACAATAGAAGCTCTTATTTGCATCTAATAATATTCTCATTTTAATTTCTTGAACCTGCAGATAACGCACCGTCTTCTGCCTCAGCATGCATTTGCTGTTGCACGGTAAATGGAAATGACCACATTTAGCAGTAAAAGCAGCATCCCTTATACAGTGCCAAAGTGCCATTCCCCTTATCTCATTCTTAGAAATCTGATTTCTAAGAAACTTCACTACAGAAACATCACTCACTGGCTGAGATCTGGTATTTTTGCATTGCAAAGTCACTTGTTATTTATTTTAACACATTAGTGCAAATTTACCCTCTGTAGTTCTTGCTGAAGAATAGCATGGCCATGTGCTGTGCTTCCTCACGCATCCCTTCATTACGCACCACTAAATACGTTTCAAGACCTTAATGTTTCTCCCCAGAGGGGAGCTGAGGGTGAGATGACGTGAAAACTCCAGTCATGCCTCCAAATCAGCAAAAATTTCTTGCCGAGAAACGTGCACCGAGGAGAACACGGAGGCCAGCAGCTCCGGGAGGGACCGCGCATCTCCGGCACAGACCACCGGCGCAAACGACGCTCAGGTTGACGATGCCCACCCAGACCACACCGCTGGCACAAGAGAGTTCTCAAACCTCCTCCTTTTCCCCCCAGAATAAAGCACTTTGAGAGAACAAAGCCCTATTTTATCAAATCCTTCCAGTAAATAAGCGCGGCGCACAGATGCTTCAAGGTCCTGAGCAGCGGAGCGGAGTACAGATTGCCTTCTGTGCTCAGCACCCGCAAGGAAACCGGCCGCACCTCTCCGCACCCAGTTCAGCTCGCAAAAGCTGAAATAGGTGTTTGTGCTGTGGTGTTGGCGGCTGGATGGAAGCTTGTTGGTGTTAATATATGCAAGGGGGAAAAAAAAAACCCCCAAAAAAAGAAAAAAGCCTATAATTTTTGGATAAACAGAGGTGAAAGTTCAGCTCTCCAGCTTCAGCAAAGGGACTGCAGAGGAACCAGCCCGGGGCGAGAGCGGTCAGTCCCGGCTCGGGTGAAAGGAAGGCTTCATGCGGCTGCAGGCGCCTCGCGAGGAGCCGAGTAAAGGCAACAAGGAGCCCAAAAGTCAAGCGATCACCAAGGAACCAGTGGAAATTGTGTCAGAGAAAGCAAAGAAAGGAAGCTTTTTGGGCAGGACGCTGACTGGAAAGTGTTTTGGAACCGTAAGCAAATAAACCGAGTCCTGTTGTTGGATTCCCCAGTGGTTCAGGGAAACAGGACTCTCTTTTTTTTATTTTATTTTTTTTTTCTTAACCACACTTTGTAAATAAACAGGACTACATCAAAGACACAGCTACCTCCATCACCGACTTTGACTTCTGAGTGAAAACAACCTGTAAATCTTCAAGTATTGGGTCAAACAGTGTAACTCTGCTTTTCATCAGTCCATCAGTTTTTTCTTTGCATCTAAACCTTCTCTTATTGGGATCTCTATTGCATCTAGCAATGCTGCAATAAAGGCATCTCCCCTTAGTGAGAAACCTGATGGTCACAAAAAGCAGCATTCTTACAGTCCTCCATCATCAGACCGAGGTTCCTTTGCAGGCAAAAAAAGTCCCTCTTACAAGAGTAAAATAATTCAAACTCTGCTGGGAAGTTTGGGGTGAATTTCATCACTTCTGGGCAGTGGACTAGACCCTCTGAAGGCCGTAGTGGATGGGGAAGGCCAAAGTGCGTCAAGGGTTAAAGGGGTGATGTAAATGGAGAGAGACATTCTCAGTGAAAACAAAGAGAGAGTCATGCCCTGAGGATCAGTGTCTGAATATGGGGTAAGGCAGTTCACTATTCTCTTCAGAAGGAAACATTTTAATTAGCTCAATACAAAACAGATACAGCACGGAGAAGTCACCATGAGCAGGAAATGCTTTGTAAGTCTCAGAGGACAGTTAGGAGACAACAGTGCTGAGCAATTAAAAAAAAAAAAAAAAAAAAAGGGAGGGGGGAAGAAAAAAAGAGAGCGCCTTTAGGATTAGGCGCGATAGGCTCAGGTTTCCACTTCCCCACTCTGTCCTGGAGAAAAATTAAATGGGCGTCTTGCCGCAATTCATCCGCTGAATTCCAAGCAATGGAAAGTAGCTGTTGAACTTGGAGGGTCTCAGAGGTTCTGGAGAGCCACAGCCACCCCAGGCAGGGATGAAAAGAGTGGCCAGCACGCTCCCACCTAACCCCAGCAGGTCCCTGGGATCGCTCTTGGTGGCTGAGCAAGGGGAAATGCCCCATGGGCTCCCACGTTTTGTTTTTCTTCTCTCAAAGAAGATTTGAAAAGCAGGCAGTGAAACCTGATGGACTGAAACCATCACCAGCAACTCACAATCTCACCTTCCCACCAGGTGCGGGAGACATCATGACACTCACAGCAAACACTGGGAAATGAAGGTACTGATGGTATTGAAGAGCCTTGCACAATAAGTGTCAAAGCCATGAATAAGAGCCTGCCTGCCTTTTATGCTAATCATCAGAAAACGTCCCCCTTGTGCCGGGCACACCGGCTAGGCATTCACTCTGATAAAACGCAGGGAAGAATGGCTCTTTGAAGCTACAGAAACCTTTGCCGGACTTCAAAGTCACACTTCTGTCTACTTCTTTCCTACTGTTCTCAAATACATCATTTGGGATTAGTAAATGAAAGAGATTAAAGCATTTCTACTTTCCGTCACTTCATATAGTCAATGGTGCTTTGTTTACGGGCAGCTGCTTCGTTTCCCACTGTCTAATCCCAGCCTTTCTCCTGCTCCTCCCACGCCAGGGAAGAACCCTGGGCCAAGGTTACTGTGAAACTGCAGGAAGCTCCGGGGAGGATGGAGAGCTCACAGCAACTCTGCAAACTGGTCAGTTTAAAAGCCAAACTGGTGTCCCAAGGCATTTCTCATCCCCAGGCGTTTCCCTGCTGCAGCAGCCGGGTCCGGCAACGCCCGCTGTCGCAGGTACAGCTTTCCCGAAGCCCACGCTGCTGGCACTGGGAAAACGGAGCCAGCATCGCTGTGCAACACGGCTACTGCCCTGTCAGCCTCCAAAAGGGAAAAGCCAGCAACCAGGTTCCCTCGAACTAGAGGTTTGCTCTTATACCCGCTTTCAGTTGATGCCCTCAAAGTTCTTTGCAACCAAAAATAACTAGCGAAACTTTTATTGAGAAGAGAAAGCATGAGTAAGTGGAGATCCCATTGCAGGCACTGAGGTATTGATTGCAAAGGTGGCAAAGCAGCGGGGGACTCGGTGAGACGGTTTTGTTGCGTTTTCCATTGCTGCTTTGCTTTCTTTGAATTTGTGTTTCATGGTTTTCAAGTGAACGTTTGTAAGCCTTTAGAAACGATAGCTTGGGGGTGTTGCCGTTCCTCAGTAGCACTGCCATAGAATTGTCAGAAATGTTTACTTTTTCAGGTAGAAAAAGTTTCTTGTTTATCTATTTAACCCATATTCAAACAGTTGCAGTACAGTTCACCTTACCTATAGGACGCAGTTTGGAAGAACCCAAGTCCTATAGCCTTATGCAGAATTATCATCTATGCAAAAATCTTCAAAAAACCCAAACAGCTCTTCCCCCATCTCCCCAACCAACAAAAACTTTTTTCAGCCTACTACATAATTAAAGTGGAACGAAGGAGGGAAATAAAAACCAAGAATTGAAGAAATGATAGAGTTTGTGGTTGTTAAAGCTGTAACCCTGGGCTCAGTGGAGGGGGTGAGTTACACATCCTACGATCATTGTACCAATGGGGTAAGAGGGAAGTGAAAACCCTCTGATGAAAGTAGTTCTTGTCAAGAGAAGGCATAAAGCGCATGCTGTGCCCAAGGAAAATACTTATTTTTTTCCAAGGTCAGGGTCTGAGACCATATCAAAACACAACAAGCGCTGCTATAACCTAGAGACATTTCTGGACAAACCCCAGAGAACCCCCCCAAAGCCAGGACCCAACCTGTCAGGTTTTGGCTTCTGTACCCATCAAACCTTTGTCTCTCAAGATTTAGAGGTAACCTAAATACACATAGAGATAATCTAGAAAGAGATCCTTCAGATTTGAAAAGTTTTCAACGTTTGGTCTGTGGCAGACCTCACAAGAAAAGGCTTTGCAGTTATTTAAATGAACACACAGAGGATGTCCTACACATTCAGACCGAGAAAGATTCATCCTACATCTCACACGAGAAAAAGCAAATGTAAAGACGCAAAACTGTCAGTTTTTCTTCACACTGTTTTTTCTGACCTCGGTTTGATGGAGTGGTGGAGAATGGGACGTGTGAAGCAGAAAGAATGGGCTCAGTGGAATTACAGGATCCGATTGCGCAGGGTGCTTTTTACCTGCAGTAACTTCTTGTACTAACAAACGCTCGATCGGAATTCAGCTGCAAGCTGGCTGTTTTGAAGATGTCTTGGGGTGCCAGGAGGAGGAAATTCAAGAATCGTAAACAGGATACTTGTGCACCATAGGAAGTAATACGTAGACGTTTTCCTTTCTTTTCAGTACAGGGAGGACAGGGGGTATCTCTACAATAAAAGGCAAACGGGACCAAACCCTGTCAGCTCTGCTGCACCTCATTTCATAATTCTGAGAATAGCAGGGTTGCGTAAGTGACAGCTGCAGGAGGTTTGCTTGTACCATTCCGGCTACGAGGGAGGATATTCTCAATATTACCACATTAAACAGGCTGTATATTCTGTTACGGTACCGCTTCTGACAACAGCTAGATACATCCTCCCCTCGTGTACTGCCCTCCCCCCATTTCAGATACAGGATTTAAAGTTTTGGCCTGCCTGAAAAACAGAACAGTAAGGTGGTTTTCTTTAGATTCACTTAATTCAGCATTTCAAAATGCGTTGCTGATTTTTTTCCCCCAGCAAGGCAACAGCAGTGGCGAGCCTGTGTACACGAAGCGCATCCTACTGCTTTAATCCGTAGCGAGAAGGAAGGAAAGTGACTCTTACATTCAGAAAACTAAAACTGTAGGCTCATGCTGCAAAATTTCAAGCACGTGGCTGAGTTTGAAAGCAACTTTTCAGCTTGTTTAAACACCTCAGTGTTAGATAGGGAAATAACACAGGCCTGTGTTTTAAAGACTGTAACTTAGATAATTGCTGGCAGGCAATTCCCATCGACTCATACACCAGAAAAACTGGCATTTCACCTTGTGGCTGGCTGATGCAGAGCAGGGAAAAAAGAATCAAGTGATGGAGCATCTTTTCTCCCGTGTAATGAGTATCTGGGTCAGGCTGCTGGCAGCGCCCATGCGTGTCAGTACTACAGGTGAGCATTTCAAAGCTGCCTTGCAAACCCGCTGCGTCAGGCTGTGTTTTGAGGAACAGCCAAAATCCTGGACTGTGTGCACAGAGTGGAAAGCGGGGTTTCCATCGACCTCCCAGGCGCACGGCTGCAGAAGGTTTCGAAGGACACCCAGTCCCTCTCACACCTCCCCAGTTAGGACCCAGAGATAAAGCCTGGACCAGGAGAGTCTGGCACACCTGGTTTTTACACCCTACAGAAGAAAAGGATCTACTCATGGAGCTTACAGTTCAGTATTACCAAAAATTGTTCCTGATGGAGATAACACGCACTCTCTTTCTTCATTGAAAGCGAGTTCCAAGCCAAGAATTTAACGCATTAGGCTGAGGGTTAAGCCAAGAGGCACAGCTATTCCTTTTGGAGCTCATGTGCGCTTTGGAATCCGACTAAGTTCTTGCTCAAAGGCGTTTCAACCTGTAGGCAAGACCTTTGCTCATTCAGATTACCACATACTGAAAGAAAGCGCGCCTTTGAGATTTTACTGCTATCCTTTTCGTAAGTACTTGGTATCTTCTTTAGGTCATTTCACTATAAAGTACATTTAGCCGTGAATTTAGTAGGAAAAATACTGAGATGAGTGCAAAAGTACACAAGGGCACGAGGAACGTTTTGTTCCCCTGCACAGCCCGTTCCCTGCTCCGTCCGTCTGTCCCCACAGCGCTGTACAGTTTGCATAACAAAACATCTGCTTACATGTGCTCTAAAGCCCCAACGTGGGCTTCGGTCTCATTCTGTCATTACCACATAATCAACAGCAATCAGATAAGGGCATATCTACTTCTGGTTTCAACATTTGCCAATACAGGATATCATTGCAAACGTGTCAATCAAAACACAACTAAAAGGAAGGAAGGATTTACTAAACTGGGTGAGGAGCATGTACCAAAGCCACCTAGGAGAATCACAGGGAATTCCGGTAGTTCAAGGCGCGCACAGCAAACCAGCGCAAAACGCCGGCCTGCAGAGAGCGTGAACCCTCCCCAACGGGAGACCCCTAATAGTTCCAAGTTATCTTTTTGGATGTCAAAAGGTTCAAGTCATTTGGAAGTCATCTTTCTGAGCAGTGAGATCTGGGGATCCTCCCTTCCTGCTATTTTGCTTTACACCCAACTCATCTCTCAGGTGCAAAGACGAGGTGCTGCCTGCTCTCTGGGTCACAGCGCTGGTTTTTGCAGAGCCTGAGCTGGCCGGGCACCCCCAGGTGAGGGCAGAACTCACACCTTCCCTCCGGGAAAGCCGAGGCCATTACATCTTTCTCAACACTTGACATTTTCCCAGCTCACTCCCTGACAGCCTGCGTGCAAGAACAACTCTCAGCATGAGCTTTTCCAGTAGGAAAACATATGGAAAACATTTGATTTTCAAAAATCAGGTCAGCTTGTGTCCCAAATTTTCTTGATTCCGTGCTTTCTTCCCCAGTTTATTTGTTTACGCGTTGCTATTTCAACCTTTTAACACAAGCTTGCTCAGTTATACGGTTGCTGTTGAAACCATGTTGACAGAGATCACTTTCTGGAAAGGATCCTATTCTTCACAAGGGTTTCATCTCTCTAAATCACTCCACAGTTGTAGCTACTAAGATGTTTCTTAGATTACAAGAAGATTACAAACTTTGTTTCATATTTGGTTTGCTGTATTTTACAAGGCAAAGGTCTTTCCCTTAGTTATCCAACTTTGCTCCACATTTCCAAGACGTACAGACTGCCCTGCCTGTATTCCGACACCCAAACCCTCCTCGCTCTGATTTCCAACAAACGGCACGCTTGCTTCAACTCTACTCTTCTCTAAAGCTTGCTGAATTGGGACAGGATCTTATGAGAGTGTAGTTTAGGAGGTTTCCAAAATTTCAGGTTCTGAACCTTGACAAAGGGAAGAAATGCAGTGACGCTGTCAGTACAACTCAGAGGAGTCCTTTTTGCAAAGCATTTTACGTTTGCAAAAACGTCCTCTTGAAAGTAATACCATTTTTGCTGGAGTACTTAAGGAAAAAAAAAAGGGCAACATTTTCCAAAAGCAGCAAGCTTAACTTTGGAAAGTATTTTTGGAAAAAAAAAAAAAAAAAAATTCTGAAATACAACATTTCCGTTTTTCACTTTGAAAAACATGTGTAAGGATGCTCCTATTTTCAAGTAGAAAAAAGGCAAAATGGTACTTTGTTAACATAGGATTGGGTTTTTTTTAATACTTTTGCATCAGAAAGGTTAAAAAGGCATAGAACTTTCATTTCTGCACAGTTAAAAGCAAACACTAAAACTTTCAGCTTCTTTCTCCTCTTGTTACAAGTTTAGGTGAACATTTCAGACTGTTTGATTCTATACCTGGGCCATATTGTGGGTCCATGATTTAATTTCTTTCCAAACACATCAAGGCCAATTCCAGCTCAAATTCTAAAGAAAAACCTTTCCGAGCAGAAAGTTGGAATTAGCGATCCCTCTCCTTCCAACAGGAGGACGAGGGAGCGATGGGGGAAGGAAAGGAAAAGCTGAGTACAGTAACTGCTGTGTTCAATTTTGAAAAATCCCAATAATTGTACAAACTAATTGCAAACTAATTACTGGTCTTGTTCGCGCATCTATTCATTTGGAAAAGAAAGAGTAGGTGTTCTCTGGCACGTTAGGTGATAGCAGGTTGCAAGACTGATGGCTTCTATTTCTCTCTCCTTTAGGATGAAAGGATTTGTGACTGAGCCGTGGTAGCAAGGTGTCAAGCAACCTTCCTGGAATGTGTTTCGTCAGGAAGAGAAGAGATCACTGCCTTATTTTATGGATGTCACTGAAGTAGACTTTGAAGTTCTTTGGAAGCACATCAAAACTTGGCATGGGAAACCACAGCAACAATCATACTTGTTTGACAGATGATTCCTTTAAGTACAACTTGTATGGAGCCGTGTACAGCGTGGTCTTCATCCTTGGTTTGATTACTAACTGTGCCTCCCTCTTTGTTTTCTGCTTTCGGATGAAAATGCGAAGCGAAACAGCCATTTTCATGACCAACCTGGCTGTTTCAGATTTGCTTTTTGTGTTCACTTTGCCTTTTAAAATTTTTTATAACTTCAACAGGCATTGGCCTTTTGGAGACAGCCTGTGCAAGATTTCTGGTACAGCATTTCTCACTAACATCTACGGGAGCATGCTGTTCCTCACCTGCATTAGCGTTGACCGTTTCCTCGCTATCGTTTATCCCTTCCGATCTCGCACCATTAGGACCAGGAGAAATTCTGCCATAGTCTGTGCTGGTGTTTGGATACTGGTCCTCAGCGGTGGAATTTCAGCTTCACTGTTCTCCACAACCAACATTTCCAACACCAGCACAACCTGTTTCGAAGGTTTTTCCAAACGCATCTGGAAAACCTATCTGTCTAAGATCACTATATTTATTGAAGTGGTAGGATTCATAATTCCTTTGCTACTCAACCTTACGTGCTCTTCTTTGGTTCTCAGGACTCTCCGGAAACCTGCCACCTTGTCTCAGATCGGGACAAACAAAGAGAAAGTATTGAAAATGATCATTGTGCACGTGGCCATTTTTGTCGTGTGCTTTGTGCCTTACAATTCCATACTCTTCTTGTATGCTCTTGTGCGGTCCCAGGCGATAGCAAATTGCTCCTTGGAGAGGTTTGCGAGGACAATGTACCCAATCACATTGTGCATTGCAACAATGAACTGCTGCTTTGACCCGTTCATCTATTACTTTACATCAGAATCCTTCCAGAAGTCTTTCAACATAAAAACCCAGATAAAAATGGACTCTCTTTTCAAGACTGAGACACCTCTAACAAAGACTACACTACCCGCACCGCGGGATGAAATAAGTGACCAGGCTATCACAAATGGAGGAGACTCAACATCTGAATCGCATTTCTAGTGAGATGTTTACACACTGAGTTATCCCCCATTAATTTTGATTAACACCACGTGTGAAATAGCTGTTTCAGAATATGTGGGTTCACAGATGGTGTCAATGAAGAAAAGTTGCTGGGGAATAACTACACAGGCAGACAAACCCTTACACTGGGATGGTCCCATCAGATGCAACAGGTGAACATGAAGTACAAAAATCCCAATGGATCTCCCTTTGGGGATTACAGATAGATAACAAGGTATGTGCCAACTAAGGAGGGAACAGAGCAGCTTCTTTAATCAGAAGAAGCTAACATACAGCATTTTTTTCCCTAGCAGTTGACATGGGACCAGTTGGGAAATAGAAAATTTGATTTTCTTAGAGATATCTGCCAATATTTCATGCCTTCTGGAGATGCATCATCATATGTTAACTCAATAAGGTCACACAATATGTATGTTTGCTTAAAAAGGCATAATAAAAGTTTTTGGCTTTTCCTTATTTCACTGCAAGAGTAAACATCCTGGTTTACTAGATACAGGCACGTTGAATTTATTGTATGGCAAGATCTGAAGCATAAATAATTGTTTTGAAAGCAGGCGAAACAGTTGCTTGGTGATAGAGAAAATAAGAGAAAAGAGTAATTAATAATGCAGTTTCATTTTTGTCAGATTAAGCTGCCTTTTAATCCATTTTAAATGTCACTTCTAGGGAGAAGAGCCCATTACTGCTCTGCTGCACCTGGACTTTCATGTCCCAGGGGATGAGATTTCTGGGAAGGGTTAGACTATAAGGTCAGCTGGAAGAAAGGGCCTGAAACCCCAGAGCTCTTGCAAGGGCAGATCTCTGGTACGGAGAGGCGTGCAGGTGAAGAACCACAGAGCGCTGACCCTAAAGAGCTTGTCTGGGTACAGACAGCTGGTGTCAGAGCACCCCAGTAACTGAAGGTCTATGGAAGTGATTCCTTGCTGGCTTTTGCTGTACAGGCAACTAATTAAACCGGAGGCTCTCCAAATAACTCCAAAAGAGCAAGTCAAACAACGTAGCTGCCCTTTTTTCTTAGTTACAGCAACGCTTTCTTGTTTTTCAATTAATTTATCACATATCCTGCAGTCCCTTTTGTAAGATTATATACACATATGGGATGTCGTTGCATTTTACTAGATGGTTTCTTTTTCCAGCCATTTTTTCATATTTGAAGCTGTAACAGGCTGATTCATTCTGAAGCGTAAGACACATAAATGAGAAAAAAAATATAACTTGACAAAGTATGAGGTTACAACTTCTTAGATCAGTAATCTACATTTTCCACACTACAGCATAAAGCAACTTCTAGGACTACGTTGGCAAAAAAAGACAGACAAAATATTAATTGAACAGATGTTTTTCCACTGTTTATCCAAAGTCTCTCAGATAAGCTTCCTGAGCTACTGAGAGTGACACCTTAAATGTGATTACTACTTAAAGCAATCACAGGTTTTTAAAGTGTGAAAAGAATTCAGCTGCAAAAATACTATGCTTTGAAGAGAATATTTATTTAGCTCTACATTCACTTTGAATAAAGAGGTTAGCTGCTTACCAGGGCTAAGACAGACCCCAGAGATCATTCTATTTTAGCCCTAAAATGACTGTTGCTTGTCTAGGGGCCCTGGCTTTTGGCTTTTACTGCAGAAGAGTATATGATCAGCTCATAATGAGTATGAGAGCAGCCAAACTATTATATCTCAGCTTTCAGTTACAGCTGTATTTACTAGAAACTTGCACAAAGACTGGCTTGGGAGATTTTTTTACTGTACATTAAACCCTCAGACGCCACCGCTTTGGAGCAGAAAATTAAACAGAAAACAAGGACAGGTCATTCAGACGGGTTGGTGGATGAGACAGATGTGGCAGGACAAGGGCACAGTAGGTTACAGTGGGTTTGTCAGCAGCCGGGGAAAGTTTGCCTCAAGAGAAGCAATGAGCTGTGTTTTAAGAAGCATCAATATTTGCCATTTAACCATAGGCAAAGCGAAAGCCAGTGCCATGCCCCTTTCCTTCCCGTGCAAGCCTGAACCGAACTGTTTAGAGGGCTTTTTAAAATTTGTATTTCCTTTGGCTGATGAGCCTGTTTCAACACTTGCCATAAAATGCATATATTTCAGAGAAGCTGTTTCCATAACTTCAGATCAAAACGCAAAGTGAGCCAAGAGGGATTTTACGGGCTTCGACGCGGGCCGAGTTTTCCTGTGTGCAGCAAACCATCCTTGATGCCGCAGCACTGTCAAGCGAAGAAGAGGGGGTTGTGAAATCATCCACGACTCTGCCACATCCTCAGCCGTGCGAGAGCTGGGGCACCCCCCTTCCACTGCCCTTCCCTTAGCTGGCTGTTAAAAATTGTACTGAGCAAGTGCTCCGTTTTTAGGGACGGGAGATAGAAGGAATGAGAGTGAGAAGGATTCACTAAAAAAAGCTGAGGGTACATTTCAAACCCTCTTCCTATTTGCAAGAAAAATATACGGTACATGAGTCAGTGGTCTTCTCTGAGCAAAACCCCTTATTATTTCAGTTTTACAAAGAGAGACTAGAAACTCGTTTATACTCCAGCTTGCTGTCAATGGCCAACCTTTCAACTGTCAGCTTGGAAGTCTTCATTTAAAGCTGCTTCTTTCCACTTGCCGCAAGCAGCAGAAAGAGGAGATTCCTGAGTTACGTGGGGTTTGGGAGCTTCGTGGGACAGGGCTGCTTCACACGTGGTGGCTGCTCGGCAGCTCCGGGGTGAGCGAGAGCAGGTTTTGGCCCAGAGGAATAGCTTGTTTGCAAGAATCCTGGAAGACCTTCTACTCGGCGCTCTGCAGACCTTCCTCTAGTTAAATCCAAGGGAAAAAAAAAATAATCTAACCTAGAAACCACTGTCTAGCCTTCTTAAGGAAATGTTAAAAGAGAGGAGGGAAAGAACTGCGTGTGACTGGACGACCTCCAGGCTCTACATACATAGCTTAACTGTAACCCGAGCATAATGGGTGTCTTTTTCTAGTGCCAACGCTTACAAATTTCTGTTTGCAGTTTTATAGGGCAAGAGCTGTGGTCGATATTCTCACATAAAATGTAATACTATCATCATGTGCCAAAATGCTAACTGAAAAGATTCATTATTTTGTAATTTAATACCTTATAAATTATATGGAGATCATATGTTGACTGACGTGCACATCTGGCAGGATAGTTCCTGACTAATCTTTTCTTCTAGGTCAGGTATAGCAAGTAAATGCTCTACGGTTTGTGTATAAATAACCAATTATGCATTCAGAGAGAGGAAAAGTAATTTTTCAGATGTTGGTAAAGCCAAGCTGGAAGGAACAATGGTGGCAAAAGAAAGTGGATTCACAGTTTTCCTGACTGAGGTGCAGCTGAGCGTTCCTGCTCGTCTGACAAAGGGCTATTGTCAGCAAATGGCACGCACCAGAACTGTGAGTTTACAAGCAAAAAACAAATTAATTAGAAGTCAATGCCTTTATCTAGCAGAAGCTGAGAGACAGGACCAGGCAATCCTGTCAGATGCTAAACATACAGCAGTACTCCAGGATTTCCTTGCTCCCAGCCAGCTCGCTTTTCCTACTTCCCAGTTCCCCGCACGTGATTCCCTCACTATAAGCTCACCACAAGCTTTGCAACTCATTGTCCTGCTGGAAAGCTGAAGCTCTGAAGGGCAACATGAAAACCTCTCTGCCCAAACTCACCTTTGTATATGCACACCTATGCAAAATGCCACGCCAGTCTGAGTTTGCATGGGAAACATCAGGACAGGAGGGAGCAGGGCTTGGTGTTACAGTCACCGTGACAGCCCCTCCTCTCACAAAAGGCTTTTCTTAGCAACGCAATGGGCCCTACATCAGATGAATGGTGCCAAGCCTTCGTGAGACAGCATAAATCTTCTCCAGCTTCGCAGAAATCAGCGTGAACTACTTCGGCTCAAGCCTATGAAATGCAAGGGCAAGGAGGCAGCACAAGTGACGTATACAAGTCATGTACTGGCTCCTTGTGTGAGAAGGGTGAAAAGTTCCCGTGCTGGACATGTGAGCACATGGGTGCACATCAGAGAACAAGGCTCTGTTCCTCCTAAGCTTGCCCGCTGCAGACCTGCTGTGCAGATTCAGCTTCGAGGTCCCTTTAAAAATATCCCCATGATGTTTTTCGGAAGTTTTCCCCACGGTGCTGCAGGGGTGACGGAGTGAGACTGCTCCCCCTCCAAAAACCTGCTGTACAACCCAGCAAGGACTTCCCTCTGACAAACAGCTGGCAAAGGAGACCCATCACACTGATAAGAGTACACGGCACCTCTGATTATCTTCTGGGAAGGCTGGTGTCCCCAAAGAGCTCCCCAGTAAGGCTCTATGTCACTCCCAGTGGGTAGATTAGCTGTCAAACGGGCAGAAAATGCTGCCTCAGAACAGGGGCAGCAGCAGACAACAGCAGTTCCTGTGAAAATGTCTACACAGCGCTCTGTTTGGAGAAAGGAAAAGCAGGAGGTGTGAGGGAAGCGAGAGGAGCGGCCGAGGCTGTTTCCTCAGCACACCACGGAGATGCTGAAACACTCATTGATGCGGGCTGCAAAGTCCAGGCAGAACAGGCAGAGCGGTGCGTGCCAGGAGCAGCACCGCCGTCCTCCTGCACACCCCCAGCTCCACAAAGGTGACCATCCTGCAGAAGGGTCATTACAGCCACCCTGTCCTTCTCTGCTGGTCCAGGGCACCGACAGCCAGGCTGGGTCTCACTGCACCTGCGGAACAAACGCAACCCTAAGCGCGGGATAACCCCAAAGCTTTGCTGCGTCCAAGAGGACGGACTGCAAATGGTTCCTTGGGTGGGATTTAAGAACAGAAACAAAACAGTCCTCATTTCAGTAAGCAGGTTACGTTGCTCAGCATTAATTTAAGAAAGAGGGAGAGCTATTCATCAGATTAGAAGTCCAAGCCCTGTTTCCCCTGCTAATGACAGAAAAGCTGTAATTTTAACTTCTGAATGCTGACCTCAAGCTTACCCCTGAGTTCAACATCTGGCTACGAGCTGTGCACGCGCTCTCCAGCTCACTCCTAAGGACCATAACCCAAATCACCCTTGACATGCCATGCTACGGAGAGGTGTTGTTTAGAATAGTGTTTGTGGGCGATTCAAGATGATGCACTTATAGAGCCTAGAAAATGAGGAAGATCTACTTAAAATACTTTTTTTCCCCCTTCCCACAGCAGTGGTCAGAGATCCTTTTCTCTGAGTACCAGTTCCAGCTGCTGGAATCTTCTTTATTTTGCATTTGTTCTGTCAATATCTGGGTATATTGGTAAGGTCTTGTTCTGCCTCTTGCTGTAGATGTGCGATGCAGTGAGTTTGCACCGACAGAAGCGTGAAGAGATTGAGAGACATGGGCTGTACCTGCCGAGATTCCTCGTGGGAAAAAGGCTGGTCAGGCTTTGGAGCCTGCTGGGCTGGGGGAAAGGGAGGGCAGAAAATGGACAGTCTTAACCTTGTCATTTGACACAGTGATTTTAACCTCTATAAAATGGGCACGTTTCACAGCAAAGGAAAACATAGCGCTATTCCTGGTTTTTCTCTGGAAACTGCCACTTCAAAATAATGTTTAACACTGCTGGCTGTCGTCAGGTTTAATTCTTAAATTTAACTTCCATGCAAAAACAACAGGACACACACACCTAAAACACTGGGACAAGCAAGGAGTTGAGTGGTTTCTCTTTCGGATCACATCTGTTTTCCCAGAACATTTAACTGTCCAGTACCTAAAAAAACTCCTGTGCTAGCTTTTCTCTGCCTAGGGGATTTTGACCAATGTAAATATCATATAGAACTCAACGTGCACGTTTTGCACTGTTTGCTCTTTTACACGTCCGTGCATGTGTGTATATAAAGAAAAAGGAAAGTTTTTTTTCTGGAAAAACAGCATATGTGAGCATGCTCATTTACTCTGACTTCTATAAATATACATATTAACTGCAATAATATTTAAATTTAAAGGTTTTTTTGTAGTCTTCTGAAGAAACTCTGAGTACATCCAGCTTACATGGAGAATTTTCTGGAAACTGTAAGCATGGGAAACTGGTCACTCCTTTTTGTTGTTTTGTACAAATCTCCCATCTTCTTCTAAGGCAGTGCATCTTTAACCTCAGCCGTCTCTGCAGAGCACTTTCTTGGAACTCGTTCAGCAGATCGCTTCTGAGAGTCAGCATCGTAAGACCACACGAGACAGATGAGACTGGAGCACCTATTTTAATAGATTTGTTTCCCTGAGCTCCCAGCTCTCTCCTGCACAGGATGACAAAGCCAGAGCCTGGGCTGCCAAAACACCTTCTGTCCCTGCTTGTGCCCTCCAGAGCTGCCCTCCTTTCAGCATGCACATCTGCAGTCCCCCTTTCACCCTCACATTTCCTACTTCTCATGCCTTGCTGGAAGGGGTTCGTTTACAGTTACAGCACACTCAACCCAAAAGAAAGTGAGTGTAGGTATCTCCTCTGAGGGGAAAAAAGGAAAATGTCTTTTTCTAGACTTGGTATTTTGGATGTTACACATTAATTTCAAACTCAATCATGGCACAAAGCTTGTGTCCCCACACTAACAGAATAAAATTAATCTTGAGATATCTTTTGACCACTGGAAGGACCGTGCTGCTTCCAAAGCTGGCATCAATGATCCATCCCGTACTCAATCACTCTCCATTACAGCCTTTTGCAGAACCTGTGCAGTAACACACTCACAACCTGGACTGAAAAAAGCCCCACCAAAATATTGTCTTGTGTAGGCAGAGGGCATGATTCAGTGTGGGCGGATGCTGACCATGCTGCTCCAGGTAAGGCAATAAAGACACTTTAGCAAAAGAATGTTTTCTGTTAGAAATAGCATGATCAGCACCACTCCTATAGAGCCTGAGGTTACAAAGGAGTTGATATTCACTTATGCAGCTGTAGAGCCATCAGAAGAGAAAGTTTCCTGCACCTGAGCAATATCACATATGTAAAATGACTTCTTCAAACCAGTATAAAGCCAGACACGTAACCACCTGACTGCAACCATACCCATCAGTAATTTGAGAGAGTCCTGATTCATTTTCAGATTTTGTACAGGAAAAAGGTTCAGGTTTATCAAAAGACAAATTTCAGACTCAAGTCTATCAATCACATCCTGCTAAATGTTCTTCTGGCAGTAATATCTGGAGAAGGCATGTTGTTCTGTTTCTGGTCCCTGGTTAGGCTGTTCTCACTCCTGGCAGTGGTCACTTGGCACATGGACAGCTAGGAGGCCACAGAGCAAGGGGCCAAGGGTTGCTATTAAAATTCCTCCACTAACCTACAGATTTTGCATTACAAATTATATAATTTGAATTGCATTTCCCCTCAGCATTTCTCATGAGAGTAATTATTTTCCAACTCAAATGCTACTTGCCTGTGCAAAAGAAGACGTACTTGTGCGGTAGAGGCATCCCAACCCAAGAGAAAGTCAGACCCATTTATCATGATGTTGGTACAGCCATAAACACGGCTGCTGCTTGGCAGTTCAGATTCCTTTCTCATTCCCATATATTATCTCATCATCACAAACTAGCATGGGACACAGGTAGAAGGATGGAGGAGGTACATGTAAGACACTGTCATGCAGCACTCACATTCCCAAATATTTATTCTACAACTCCCCCTTTAAACACAACACATGTTGGTTAATTGACACTCTCTGAAATCAGGAAACACAGTTCAATTGTCCCTCTTTTTTTTGGGGTATGGAGGACAATGAAACTGATTTCAGGGGCTGCCACCCCTCTTCTCCCCACACCCCTCTCAAGCTCTTCCACTGCCCTTGAGCTGTGCAACAACTGCTTGGGAGGTCATGTTGTCTACCAGATCACTGCAATGATCTGGTCTAAATATAACTCGTATTTCCACCACCTCCCCCCAAAATGGAGGTTTATTTTTAACCTGGATCATTTAAACCAGGTTCCTGGTAACAGCTCTATGCCAGTAATGGTTGGGCTGGCACAACCAAGGGGAGGGTGTATGTGGGGGTAGGACAACAGGAACATTTAAAGCCAAGGCCATTGCATCACAGAGCCCCTCTCCCAGAACAAGGGCAGGTGTGTAGTGGAGGTGGATTTTGATTTCCATGTGAAGCTTTAAATAAAACACCCAAACATTTAAAGCCCCTAAGCTGATAAGACTAGCACTCACCAAAGTCATCTCATCCTTAGAGCTCAGCACAAAGACAGCACACCTCCAGTTCAGATCAGAATTATCAAGGGCAATTCAAATACTGCTTCACTGTTCAATATAGAAATGAACCCATTGTACACATCGTTTACACAGCATCAACTCTGTTTTTATTTAGTTATCTTAACCTGTTTGGGTTTGCACTCCAGCTCTCATAACATCAGAGTACCTTCTGCTGATATAGCAACATGCCCTTGGAAAAAAACCCCGAACGACGCTGTTAAAAGCATCCTTTGCAGTTGTTGGGAAGTCTGCGGCTGAGGAGGGACAGTTATCTCCCTATTCCTATTAGACAAAGCAGGACAGTAAGCGTGCGGCTCAGTCACAAGGCCAGAGGGGAGGAAAAAAAAAATCAGGATAACCACTGTCAAGAACAATTGCTTGAGTTCTTGAGGAATCCTCGTATGTGAGAGACTGCCATGGCCTTGAGCCAGACTTTGATGTAAAAATTGCAGGACTGGACCTTTTGGCTATTTAGGGATTTTTAAAAAAAAAAAAAAAAATCACATATGGATTTGTCTGACACCAAGATCTCAGACTTTGCCTGATCTAACACTTCAGCAAAGAGCCCAAGGACAAGCTACAGTAAGAAACTCACAATGAGTGAAGTTCTTTAAAAGCGAACAGTAAACAAACTCATAGAGTTACCAAACTATGAGCTCATAACAGACTCTTCAGTACACAAGTCACTGAAAGTTAAACCAATCTAAGCCTGCTATAAGCAGAAGAAAGTGTCACACTGTAGTAGGCTACTAAATAAGGTTTTAATGGTACCTTCTGCTAAGGCTGGACATCTTTTTCCACAGACAAGACCTACAGAACAAGATGTTGTATTAGAAGGAGAGACTTGTTACTCATTTTAAGGGGCATGCTCGAGCATAATTCAAGGCCGACAGCAACAGCCCGTGTCCTCGGTGCCTGAAGAGCGGCCAGCCCGCAATGCCTAGCGTGCAGTAACGCAGGGGAGAAAGCTCAGGCGTGGGGGAAACAGCTCAGTGGGCAAGGTGAAAAGTCATTAGATGAAAACACCTCTTGGTGACTGCGATAACAGAAAAAAAGTCTGGTTCCTTCTAAATAACTTCGGAGCGAATCGGCAAGATCTCCGCAAGGTGCCGTAAGCCTGAAGAAACAACCTTAAAACCCGCACAGACAGGCTCGCTGCCTTCCAGCTCTGCTACACACAGACTGACCCGGGAGTAACTGCACACCCTGGTGTAAGATACAGAAGTGCTCAGTGACGCACGCCCCACGCTGCTCGGCTGCTGCAAGGCACCAGACTCCCTGCTTCGGAGCACATGGTACGACAAAACCACCAGAAATACCACCAGAAATGCCGTCAGGTTCTCATCTCCATGGGTGATGGCCTAAAAGCACATTCTCACTGTTTCCCAGCCGGTACACAATGCTTTAAAGAGCTAAAAGGGCAGAAGGGTAAGAAGCGAGCACAGTACAGAATCCAAAATAATCCCACATGTACATATATCTCGAGGAACTAATTTAGTTATTTCTAGAAGGAGCAGATTGTACTACAGAGGAGGGTAAGGATTTGGGAGGAGCAGGGCTGAGGGAGAGGAGAGAGAGGCTGTGTGCTGGAATTAGAACACGAATTTCCCCAAATAACACATGGGCTTGAATCTTCCACAGGATTTACATCCACTTGCCAAGCTGGCTAGATGCCAGCCAGCTCCCACCTGAAATCCCCGTCCCTGCCTCAGTACAGCACTGTGCTCCAGGTTTAATAAATCCCGGCTCTCGGCAGGGGTTGCTGGCCGAGGAACAACGCTGAGCTAACACGGCCCCGTTGTTTCCGTTCGGGGCTTGGCTTGCACCTGGCCAGCCCAGAGCACGAGCAGAGACACAGCCCACACCAACTGCAAAAGCACCCAGCTTCAACACATCAGGTGCTTTTCAAACAATTTTGCAATGCAATTTTTTTTTTTTTTATTACAAACAAGACTTTTTAATCGGAACAAGCTGGAAGCTAGTTTTGCAAACAAGCTTTATCATCTTAGACTGGGGGTTTTATCATCCTTGACATCTTAGACTGGAGGAGGGATGAAAATCACAAGCCATTGCCAAGGCAATTCCTCCTTGCCCGTGAGTCACCCGTTTGACTCAGCCTGGTGGGACACAAGCCATCTGACAACAATAGAAACCTGGCAGTTTGCATCTGAGAGTTAAACAAGCTCACGCGCCCTAAAAATAAAGCCTGCTAAGCTGCTGAAGTTATATTTTCCTACCTAATTTCCTGCTGAGCAGTTCCAACCATCATTTGACCACATACTACCTCATTGATAGACCTTCTTGGTTTATTGTAGGCAGAGAGATTTAATTAGTAAGGAAGCAAGGAATTCCTGTTAGTGGGGGTTTTTTTTTTTGTTTGTTTGTTTTTTTGAGGAGGGAGTAGGAGGGAAGAAGAAATGAGACGGAGAATTATGAGCGATACGCACATTTTCCTGGCATCAGAGTCACTTCAGAGTAAGCAATGCTATGAAACACACACCTCCTTCCTCTGCATGTGTCTCTCCTTTCCTTCCCTTCATAAAGTATGGTTTAAATAAAGAAACATCTGTGGAAACTCTGCAGCAGATGAGCCCTAATCAGGAAAAGATAAACATAAGTATCTGGGGTGTGCACAGAGGTGTAGGATACCCAGGGTCTTTGTGAGAAATGGGTGCCAAGTCACTTGAGCTGCGGATTAGAATTGGCAGGGGTTTCAGGGAGCCCAACGCCTGGCCCCGCAGGGCACGGGGAAAACGTGCAGTTGGGAAGGTATCACAGTACAAAAAGGACATCTCAGTGAAAAAAGGAAATGCTACAAGTGAATCTATATAGCAGAAGTATGGAACAAGTTCCTAATTACATAAATTCGTGATGTGCCCAGTTAACAGCTAGCGCTGGAATTACTCTCTGGTTCAAGGATTACTTGTCGTACGTGTGGGAGCTCTCACAGGTAGCCCCTGTATATCTCTACATCTTTCTGTCCGCATTTAGGGAGAATCCAAGGCAAGAGTTCCCATCCTGACGAGAGATTTGCTGGGGAAATAAGAGCTGTTAAGGGTCCCAGCCTCAGACAAAGGTGCTCTCTGGACACTTTACAGAAGAGAAGGACGTGGCCTCCACTCCTAATGGATGGGCTTAATGCTTTTCACTATGGAAGAAGCCGTTTACATACAAACAGTACAGTCACCTTGATTCACACAGCTACCCCGTCCCACTATTAAAAATGATCTTTATCTGGTAACAGTGATCAACACCACAGTTGTGCCTGTGCTTCAAACAGGAAATCTAAGCAAGCACCACGCAGGGCTCTGAGCCAACAGTGACGTTTTCCGCAGCCGTTGCTGGTCGTGTTTTCACACCTCTCTCCCAGACTGCTCTTTCCCTTGCTCTTCTGCTAAATATTTCACCAGGGGGAGATGGGTAACACAGGAGATTTAAAGCAGTTCCTCATAAAACTCGCTCAGTTTCAGAGCCCAAGCTCCAGCAGTAAAATTGCATCTGGGAAGGCTAAACAGACAGTTGCAGCTGGAGCAGGGTGAGACCAATGGCTAGAACAGGATATATTTTTACTGGCTTTGTCTCTCTTGACTGCTACAGAAAGAAACCTAAAGGCTCTAGGCAAGGACCAGAGCTCAAGTTTACTTCCTTTTCTCACAGAATTTAAAGTGAAAGAGCATGTTCCACAGGGTGCTCTCATGCAAACATATTATTACTCTTTCCCCCCACCTCTCTTTTTGCAATAGCCCATGCATGACTGCCCTGGATAAAGACCAGAGACGGGGCCTGGTATCTGTCCGTATCGTTGACATTGCACTGGATGGGCTGAGCCACATCACAAAGTTCCAGAGATACGTTAAAGGACACATTCGCAGGAAGAATTCAGCCAGCGAATTTTTAATATGCTCGGCCCCGTGTGCAGAGCCAGGGGCTCTGCAAGAGGCCAACAGGCACCTTACGGAGCTGGTGAAAGCTGCGCATCTTGGCTTTATAACACTCTCCAAGCCAGAGCTGCCAGGTCCTTATCAAATCGAGTCAGATTGTGCAGCTCAAGGTCACATCTTTGCACAGAAGAGCACAGTCAGACTGCAACCTCACACCATGGAAAAAGCCCTCCCGTCTCAGTTACATCACAGGACTAAGAATTATTCCAAAACCTCCATCTCCCCAGTCACTTTTGTTGTGAGGAAGCCCAGTGTCACAAAATCTCACACAATTTCAGACCTCAAGAAGTAATTAGCTAAAACCAAGCAATCACAGATTTTACCAGGTTGTCACTTAGTTTCTCAGGAAAACGTCTGGTGGTAGGTAGCAGGTTTCTGATTCATGCTCTTCTGTTCACACTGGGAACGTGAAAAGCAAGGGAGGAAGGAAGTTCCATCCCCATATGGAAAACAATGTGTTAACTAAGGAAACACAGGATAAATTGAAATACAAAGGGATGCAGATAATTCAGAAGTTGAATGGCTGTGTGTTAGCTAGCAGTGTCCAGTGGTATTTTGGAGCCCATCCTAAAAATGGCTATTTATTCTTAGCACCATAGCGACGAAAAATAGGTTCGTGTTAGCTCCTCTTGTACTGCAGCCAGGCTTGCAGCCTTGAGTCTCCAGCAGGAAATCAGGGAAGGAATTTTGATTACTAGTGATCACTGCTGAAGATGTGTATTCAGATAAAAAGACTTTTCATCCAGTTCCTTTTGTTTCTTGATTCATAGTCAAACTCTAATCCTATGCATATGGCCTGGCAAGTTTGAATTTCCATAGCAACTCTTTTTAAGCTAGCTTCAGGATAGCAGAGAAAGCTGGCAAAGGGGAAAGGTCATTATTTAAATACCTTATTACTATTACAGCAAATCTGATGCCAAACACACAAAACCAACTAGGCTTATTTTTAAGCTTGATCTAGTTTAAAGTAAAAACTCCTCCAGTGTGAAAATCCTTCATTTGAGGATCTGAAAATTCTTGTCTGCTTTCACTGTGTGGCCTGTATATCCATACAGCACTTAAAACACTGTTCCCTAATGGAAGGGGCAAGCTTTCTGGTGAAGACGTAGGGCACGAGAGCAAAGGAGGCTTTATACTTTGGAGAATCACACGGAAATGTTTTTAGTTAGTCTTCTCTGCTGTAGTCCCTGATGTTGAAGCAGTTATCTTTTATTGTCACGCTGATCAACAGAGGAAGAGGCAGGACAGATTGCTGGCATGGAAACTAATCTCCCTTTAAGCAGTCTAGATTTTCTCCACTAGCCGAAGGACGGCATTTATACTGTTTATTTAGAAATATACAGAAAAGAAGAAAGCTTGCCCAGCATGCTGCACACCTTCCTTTGTTTCTGAGCAAGCATACCCCCATTGTAACTCAGAGCTGTGACACACGTAGGACTGATGCTGACCCCAAACACAACCTTCAGAGACCTGTGTCCAGACCTTCCCAAAGTCATCCCCCAAAATCAAAGGGAAAAAAAAAAATCAGCCTTAGAGAGCTCTCTGCTGAGCTGGCCCTGAGCTGTTACAGACTTGAACGAAACAAACCCCAGCTCAGGGGTCATGCCAAGATGCCTCTTCCCTCAATGCTATATTTCTCTATCAGAATTGCAGCTGTTTGTGTAGGGTGTTTGTCCCTAACCATGGAAATGAGACAGACAGTTTTTCCTTAAAACAACAAAAACCTCAGACACAGAATTGTAAGTCAAACCAACAAAACAAGGCATAATATCCAGAGTCTGCAAACTCCTGCAGTTTGGACACCTGAAGCAGCAAACCACTGCCTGTACCAGCACTGGGGCTTTGTGCACGAGTACTTCCCTGGCCTCCGCCTTCAGAATTAATGCTGACAACATTGTTGGGTTTTTGGAAGGGAAGAACACTTAAATCCAGCAGCGGGAAGGAGGCAGCTGGGCATTACCTGGCTGTGAATAGCCAGGGGTTTCACCTCAGATGGCCAGTCTTCCTACTATGGCCATCAAGGTGCCTGGCCACCACTGACACATGTGATTTCATGTTAGAGCTTGAGACGACAGCTGTGCAATTACTTCAAAATATGAAGAATTTAGTTTGTAGGCAACGTCAGCATTTCTCTTTGGTGGTCTGGTGTACATTTCAGGTGAGAACTGAGGTTAGGATACGTTTCCAAGCACACTCCGTGTGCCTTCCCCTGGTCTCTTAGGTGTCACTGGGACGGCTCAGACACCAGGACAAAGAAAAATGCAAAGTATCCCATCTCAAAGTAAGACTTTAAACATGAAACATCTTTTTCTTCCAGCTTTCATAAACAATAAAACCATGGTATACCCGAAAGGGAGTTTTGCAGAGTCAGCAGCTGGGCGCTGACTCCTTACCTCTGATCCGAAGGTAAGAAATATGATGTAATCATGGGGGCGATGCAATCATGGGGGTGATGCTGACTGTTATCCATGGGCAGGCAATGCTCCTTGCACACTGCAGCAGTGATGAGCCAGGATCAGGCACGAGGGTCATCCCAACGCTTTTCTGCCTGTCATCCGGAGGGAGACCCTGGAAAGGAAGGCGGTCCTTAGCAGCCTGCATTTGTGCACTTGCCACGCTGCAGACACAGAGATGTCACCCACTCCTAGGCAGGTCCTGCTTACAGAGCCTTATACCACTTTTGAAGGTAAAAATCAGTCCTAGTACTGGCTTTGCAGCCATCGACCTGCCCTTGGAAATCCACTTGGATATTACCTGGCAGCTGGTGCTCCCCAAATGCATCTCCCTTCACCTACCCCTCAGCTTGATTTTACCCAGTTAACTGTGTTAGCCTGCATTAAAGAATCAGCACTGAGGTTGCAATCTGCTAATATGGGTTGATTAGATGGCTTGAATGCTTCTACCTAATTAAAAAGTAGAGGAGGTAGAGCTCAAAATCCTCTCCCATGACCCCAGGGAATGGATGACGCAAGGAACAACAGAGATGAAAATGGGATGTGCAAACAGAAAGACATAAAGAGGCAAGATGGGCTTGGGCAAATAAAAAGAGGTAAATCAGAAGAAAACCTGTAAGGACTAGAGGGAAGGAAAGTGCTAGCTAGAGAGCAGACATAATGGGGGAGAAAAGGGAAGTGACATAGGACAGATAGGAAGGAAAACTCCAGGACATAAAGCATGAAATGGGAAGATAAGTTAAACCAGTGTGAGCTGCATTTTTATAGCCCCCATCTGCTGACCCTGTCTCTCTCAGGCACTACGAAGAAAAGGGTAGAGACTCCGAGGTCCAGGATCACTGATGTCATCAACTCCTACACCAAAGTTTCCCAGCCCAAAAAGGATCCATGTCACCATGGATCATCCTGTTTTCTTCTTACAGAAACGACTGTGTAAGAAGTCAGGAAGAATAAACACATCATTGCTCATTCCAAGAAAGCCAGGAAGTTGCAACTGCTCTTGTGAGACACCACCCCCACCCCCCCACCGATATCGGACTAAAAGGGCAGGCAATTGCCTCCCCACCGCTCCAGGCACTTATTCCTAAATAATCACCAGGCATGAAGACACTGAGATCCCATAACAGCTTTTCTGCTGAGCAGAATGTCACCGACCTGTTACTACTACAAGTTGTCTCCTCATCAAACTGGTTGAGGCCTCAGACTCCCTGTGCTGGGTGCTCCACAGAACTTACAGATTGCTGTGGAGAGCAACTATCAATTTACTATGCAAGTTGCTCAGAAATCACCCAGGGCCAAGGCACCGGCTTTGCTCAGCACCCGACAGCAATTCTGCAGAATGCCTTTTTCTGGAGACTTGCTTGAACCCCTTTGTGCAGCAGCACAACCCTTATCCTAACTGCAAACGCATCTCCATCCTGGATCTGTTAGGAGAGCTCTGATGGGTGGGTGACTTGACACCCCCACTCCGACCCAAACTCCATTATCCTTGCAACTGAGATCTCTGCAGCACCCAGGGGGGCTGTTTTCCCAGAGGGAGGGCTGCTCCCTCGCACCCAGCCTCTGACAGTCCCAGTCTCCAAGGCTTTCCTGCTGCTTTCTGCTCAGCAAAGCTTCAGTAGGTGACAAGTGGTAATTTCACTGGTACTGTTCAAAGACAGATCAGATTCTGATTTTACCACTCTCCCCAGGTGTGCACACTGCAGTCTTTGGATGAGGTGTGCACCATTCCCAGATTTGGGAAAATATGGATTTTCAGGGATGTGTCTCATGCTTTACTGCAAATCACAAACTCATGTTCTCTAAACTGTGTCCACCATCATATTTAATTTGCAGATTATACAGCTAGATAAGAATTAACATCAAGCCTTAAAAATCAGGAGGAAGAGTGTTTGAGACCTCTTTTAGCAATGCCACTAAGAGGTTTTTTGGAAAGTTTTAATTAATACTTCTTCTTTCCCACCAATGAGACCTGGAAGATGGCCAAAGCTATGTGGGAGCACTGATGCTGTGTGTAACTATGTGGGAGCACTGGTGCTTTGTTTATCTGAATTCCCAGAACATACAAGTGACTTGTCTCCTCTCCTGCTGCAGGAACGCTGTGTCGATACACTCCACAGGAAACGTCTGGGAAGGACTTGTAGTTTTGCACTTGGTGTCATTAGGACTAGAGCTCTTCAATTAACCTCTTCAGGGATGAAAGCACTTTGCTAAGATTCACTTCCAGCATCCTTGGCTCTTCAGGTCTGGGGCTGCCTCTCCCAAAAGCAGCACAGATCATGCACAAATTTCTGCTCTTCCACCCCCCACAAGGATCTCTCTCAGAACTCTGCCGGCCTGTCATTTTAAGGCAGTCTTTGTAAAAGTCTGAGCCCTGAAGGTGGTCAAGGATGCTTCTGGATTTCACACATTAATTATTTGTGTTCTGTGTACAAGGAGAGCATTCTCCAGTGACAAGTGATTGCATCTGCATGGGCAGTTCTTTCCTGGTGCTTAGAAAAGCAAGAATGTACTTTTCTCTTTAATTCTCTGCCTTTGCACATGAGCAGCTGTCCAAGACACATCAGTCCTGTGCAATGGGTAGGTTCCCTCTGCATCACCTTGAGCTTCCCTAACCCACAGAATACAGACTTCCCCTTCATGGATACGCTCTTAGACAAGAGCTTTGACATTTTAAATCCAGTAACAGTTTCTTTCCCCACACTGCTGCTGGAAAGCATTATTTATTCACATAGTTAGGTGCATGCATGAATTCAGTGAGAAAATGCTCATGCTTTTAAGCCTTGAATTTCACATGCTTGCTGCTTTCTGCCTCTTATTTCAGTCATCTTCATTTGTAGCTCCACATCTGGCTTATGCATTTATATATCTTTTAGATTAAGCAAGCGTTCTTTGGCTTTTCTGAGGGCAGCGCAGCCACTCCTTTGGAGGGCAATCCAGTACTTCTCAGTTTTGTGCCTTCCTCAAGTTAATTAAGAGACTAACAAAGCTATTAAAGATAGCAAGGACCTGAGGAAATACCAAGTTTCTCAAAATTGTCTTATCCCTGTTCTCTCCACTGGTTAGATACAGACTAATTCACAATTTTAGCCATCTGTCTTTCAGAAAACAGCTCCTTTTTCTTTAAAAAAAAATTAAAAGAAGGCTGTTTACAGCAGGTCCCTGTTGCTCAGATGTCACCCTGAGCTAAGCAGTGCAATGGGTCTGTTCTGCTCCATGTCAGGGTCTTACCCAGGTTAAACTTGAACCTCTGGTTGGCACAGCCTGCTCCAGAGCACCCCCCACAGCCTGCCCATACCACTGGTGGTTCCAAAAAAGCTTGAAACAATGACTACAAGATGCTCCCCAATTATTTTAATTAACCTGGCTTGCTGGACCAAAGCCCTTCTTCCCACACAAGGGAATAGGCACAGATGGTTTTGGTTGCTGCAAAAAGAAAGAAGAGCCTCATTTCTTGTGTTTTTCCTGCATGAAGGTCTGACTGTATCACAGATGGAACAGTTATGTACACCAAACATAACAAGATGTCAAAATCAGACAGTGCGTGAAGGAAGGAGAGGTGCATAAACTGTAAACCATTTAGCAAAGAAGCCAAATAGTTGAAAGTTCACTTTTCCAGAAACAATGCCTGTTATAACAAAATGGTGTCTGTATTCAGTGTTGTTAATTTAAGTCTGGTCCTAGAATGATACCCTCAAATAGGAGTAATGGCAAAAGATGGGCAACATGAAACAACCCGCACAATGACTCAGGGCTACCAAGTCTGCATGGAAAACTGCTTAATGGCAACCAGAAACCTGGCAAGGGGCCCGTCCCCACACCGAGCCCCAGAACACCAGAGGGCAGCCGTGGGACACGGGAGGAAGGAGTAATCGCAATTCATGGGAATCCGTAACATGCATCTGAATGAGAGTTGCCTTCCATAAATTCATCTACTGACAGAGAAAATTGAGGGTATCTTTGGAGGAAGAACATTGTTGACACCCACACAACCCCCCATAAGTAAAGATAAGGAAAAACAAAATTCATAAGGGCCCTTCAAAAACAACTTAGCTAAAAGCTTCTTATCCAAGCTAACCTGAGACACTCCAAATCCTCATAGCAAGGATTTCTTCCTCTGCAACTGCTTCTGAAGGTCCTCTTCCTCCAGGCTGCCTTCTTTATTCCACCTTAGATTCCTTTGACAAAGTGTTTGTTACTCCAATGCTAGAAATTGCTTTTCCCATTGCACCATCCTGAGCTACAGATTGACCTATGAGTAAAATCCCCAAACCTGTGCTACCTACACAAGGAAAGCACCACCTTGCACTAAAAGCACTGCAATTCGGAGCAATAGGACACAGCACCAGGAGAAAGTTAAGCAATATTAGGAACAAGGGCAGAACTGAGTTAAAGGGGAAGAATAAGGAATGGATTGCATTTTTATAAAGGAAAGGGAGATATTTAGGCATAGGGGGATAAATACTTCTTTCATTTCTTATAAGATACAGTAAATAAACAGATTAGAAGTTTGCATTTGGGTTTTTTTTTTTTTAATTTAAATATTGTAACTGGTGGTTAGAGCATGTACTGCCATCATGTGTTCAGAAAGAAAACCACAAGATAAGAGAAGGAACTGACCTAAGCAGCTCAGTGGGTGGGTGAAAGCACCTCTGCATTGCAGGATCTTCAAGCCATCATATAACATCAGCTACTCCTAGGCATCAGTGTTCGGTTCTGATTTACTGCTCCAGCAGCTCAGCTCGTTCACCCAAATAAGCTCTAAAATACCCCTGTAGAAATAAGGTTTTTCCCTGGCAATGCTGCATATACTTCTTCAGCGCACTCACTGGCGTGCAACAAAACGCTCCCCTCCAATAGGTACTGAGATAATCGAAAGGATGGTGAGAATAGAGGAAAACACCCCAAAACAGAGCTAGTCTCAACCAAACAATTCAACCAGCTCTCACACTAGTCTGCCACCTCCTGCCATCCTCATCCAGACCTGGAACAAGGCTCAGGTGGGGAACAACCCCAGCATTGCCCTCAAAGGGAACTGGGTCACTATCAGAGATTTTTCAAGCAATTATAAAAGGCTTATTGCAACAAGATGGACAACAGTGACTGTTACCTAAGGAGGCCGGACTGCTGAGGTCTTTGTAATTGCGTAGTTGATCAGGAATGTTACTAGTAGAGAATCTGAAAAACCCTCAGCTTCCCATGAAAAGCTGATATGAAACTGACTGACCTTCAAAGCAGACAGATGGAGTGGTTAAAACAACAACAAAACAAACCACCTGTTAAAGCATAAACCTAAGTCAAGTTATTTCTCCTTTGAGGTTTACAAGACCAAAGTTTTTTACTCCCCACTTTCACATTCCAAATTAAAAGCACGGGTGCTTTGCTTGGACTCACCATAATGTCACTCTGCCAGATGGCAGGTTTTCTTTTTCCTTTTCTAACAAAGCACAGGCAGAGTCCTGAGCACCAACCCAGCTCGCTTCCATCCTGTTGCTCTTCTCGGGCACACATTCAAGTGCTTTTGGAATTTACTGGGAACATGAAGGACAAGATCAGCTGGCATGGCTCTTTCCAGGGAAGCAGGAGCTAAATGTCAGCAACCAAAAATCTTTTTTTGTAACAAAGCTGGATGTTCAAGATAGGAGTCTGGGACATAACTTGTGCCAATGACGTTTGGAGAGAGGTCAGTTATTTATCACCATCAACTAATTGTTAAGGAATCTTTTGAGAAGGTTTCACCATTCCTTAAACAACCCAACAGAAAAAAGCTGAAGCATGTGAAAATCCTAATGAGGAGATGGCCATTGTTTGCTGCATCCCACACATTAGGGTGTTGAGTCATGAATTTCCAATAAAATTGCTAAGTCACATGACAGATATAGCAATATCAGATGACAGATACAACTTCTATGCTGTCTCCTGGGATTAAAAAGGATCCAGTGGTGAGTTTGGGAAAGTTGAGTAAGGACTACGCTGAACTGGAGCGGGCATCTGGCTGTCCTGAGGTTGTAACTTGGGCACAGAGAGGTGGGCCAGGGGCACCCAAGAAGTTCACTCTGCACATTGCACGGCACCAGCAAAGGTTTTCTGTTGGTGATATTATCCACAGATGAGGTGTCGAGGGAGAACAGAAGAGAATGAAATACAGAGCCCTCTAGGAAACCTAGAAAAGTCACACAGGAAGATGTATTCTGAAAAAAGTGCTAGACACATAGCAGGGAAACCAGGAGACTATGGAATTCTGGCCAAGAGAAGACAGAACTGTGGATTTGGGAACTGATTAACCCAGAGAAGGAGAACTGCTAAGTACAGTACCACCACAATTTCTGAGAGAGAAATCACACCTGCATTGGAGCAAGGCAACAGCATTCCTGCCAGGGATACACCTAACCAGAAAGAGGGTAGGGGATGAAGGGCAGAGCCTGGAGTTGTCAAGCTGGACCATACCACATGAGGAAGAAGCAAAAGTGCAAGATGAATCATTGAGGTCACGGAGGACAAGAGAAGACTGCAAAGATAAGACAAGGAAGCATGAGTTGACATTGCAGAAGTTGGCTCAGTGAAGATCCCCATCAACAAGCAGGGGGTAGAGAAGAGGCGAAAGGGTGAGGCCTCTGAGAGGTGTTGGAAGCAGGAGGAGGGAGGTGAAAATGGACATCAAGGGCAGGAGCAGTGCCTGGAGCACAGACATCTGAGGAAGCTGAGAGGGATGAAGACTTCTCTAGCAACAGAGGTTTTAGAGAAAAGGAGAAGCTAGGGGCGAGGTAAAGAAAATGAAGCAGGAAATTATCTGAGAGCCAGGCTGGCAGAAGCAGTAGTGGAAACAAGCGTGGGAGATGTAAAGATAAAGAGGGTGATCTGCCTGCATAAACAAAAGGTCTCCAGAACTGAGGAGGACAAGGAGACACAGGTACTGGTGAGAAAAAGCAGAACAGAGAGGGGATTTTATGAGAGCGGAGGGAGAGACAATGGGGAGAAAAGCCAGGTGAGAGCACAGGGAGGAAAGCAGAGGAACAGGACATCTTTACTGTCAGGAGAGCTGCAGGAAGGCAGAGGCGATGCACAGGGCTGTTACACTTGTGCAGACGGATGAAAAACAGAAACAGGCACCTTCCCTCAGAAACCAGCGCTGGGGCGCAGTGGGGGGTGCCAGCAGGGACAGGACCACCAGCAGCCCTTGCCAGACACCCAGCTGCTTCCCCACAAGCAGTCCCCTCAGGGGAGCAGGGCTGCTGCCAGCTTACAGCAGCGTGAAGCCAAAACGCTCTGTGCTGGTGCTCATAGCAGCTGTGGGGAAGCACGGCCAGCTGGGGCCGGAGAGGACATGCTGCCTGCTCACCTCCCCCACACCTGGGGGAAGGAGAGAGACACAGCTCTGTGCTTCCCTGGTATCACTTTTGGTCCATCCTACACTGGAGAAATACACCACCACCCCCCCAAAAAAAATAATGACAGTGGAAACACCCTGAGGATTTATCTGATGAAGAATAAGCACTTGCCACAGCACCCACCCTGTGAGGCAATGACCTGCAAGTTCCTTCTCACATCCTGCAAGGCTCCAGCATGGTCATGACTCCCAGGCCAAGAGCTGCCCAAGGGCAAACCCTCCTGGGATGGCACCCTGCTCCTCACTGCTGGAGGCAGCCCTGCTGCCGCCATTTCCTCTGTCCCCACCCTTAACAGCACTGTCACTCCCCGCCTTGGCCGCCATTTCCTGCAGGGCAGCCCCATGGATGGGGAGGCCTGGGCAGCACAGAGGCCCTCTGCCAGCAACAGGGGAGATCTTGCTATTGATACCCATTTAGCTATATTTTTTAATTAAAGTAAAAAACCAGCAGCTGCACAGAGCAAGAAACAAGGGAGGACTGAAGCAAAATGGAGATGAAGTGCTTGATGAGGTGAATCTTTGCTTAAAACCTTTGGGCATGTATTTACCACTAAAATAAAGTTCTGTTGGATGGAAATGTCTGCCAGACCAGAAGTGGTTGAAGTGCTTTGTCTCAAAATTTCGTAAGGTTCTTTGTTTCAAAGAAACACCTTTTTCCTCATTTCATTATTTCACTGTTACTGAGAAAATATCTTCTGCTTTCCCTACATCTAATACATCTAGTGAAATTTTTTCACTCTTGTTTTCATTTGAGCCAGAAAACATTTAAAGCTCATGTTAAATTATCTTAATTATTTTTTAGAAAGTCACATTTTCTTGTATTGCTCCACATACATTGTATTTCCAACTCCACATCTTTAGACTTCTGCACAAAAAAATTCAAGACAGGCTCAAGACGTTAACACCACATTCTCAATGTTTTATACATACAAATTCCTTCATTTCATTTCAGTAGTAGACACTTTATAGCCTGGGGCAAACAACTGCTTACAGAAATTTTACTATCTGAAGTGGAGCTGAAGGTTATTGTTACAAATAGTCACATAATGAGATTAAAAGGGATATAAATCTTCACAAAGTCAAGTTCCTTCCTGTTCTGAAAGCACATTTTCAGCAAGGGAAAGCCCATTTAGCCAGAGCTTGAAGCTGAAAAATAAGCTTAAAATAGCAAGCAAGCCCAAGAAGCAAATAAGGCACAGTTACAAAAGCATTTACCCACTAAATACAATTGTTTGAAGTTGAAATGAACTCCACAGACACGCCTGCCAGAGAGCAAGAAACAGGTCCCAGAGGCTGGCGGGGAAGACGGGGACCGCACGGCCCCATTGCCAGCCATGAAGAAAAAGCAGCTCAGCAGCTGGAAAGGGTGAAGGAGAAGGGGCCCAGATCCTGCTCTGACCTTTATGCCAGGTGTGCTGGGCTAATCCAAAAAGGATTTTGGCAGCTCACCCAACTGAAATTTAGGAGCTGAAACCCCAAGCTGACATCCTAGAGTTTCTCATACTTCTGAGGTAGGCATGTCTGATCTCAACCTTTTTGTGGCTCCAGGCACAGGACACAACTTGCGTAACCTTAAATGCTAGGCATCTTGACTTCCCTTTAGTCACCAAAAAGAAATAGGCCCTTACAATAGCAAAGTTAGCTTTTCCTAGAATAGGTATCTAAAAGAATCACACCCTAACCATACCCGTTTCTTCTGGGTAACTACAGGAGTTGCTCAGCACAAGCAGCTCACAACATACTGCTTGCTTGTGCCCCAGCAAGGTCCCTACAGACTCTCTGGAGAGCCTGAACCCAACAGTTTATACCCTCCTGATGGCATGAGCTGTCACATCTCCAACATTAGCATTGTCTTTAAAAATAAAAGTAAAAAATGGTGCCTGGGCTCAGTACTCCTTATGAGCTCAGCTCAAGCAGCTACCTGCACAAGATGCTGGCTGCTCCAGCTCTCATCTTAGGATGCTTTACTTTTCCTAGGGAACACATGGGAAGCACCAACACCTTACCGAACTCTGCATCCACTCCAAAACCTAAAATTAGCCACTCTAACACTGACCTTGAAGACTGCAAGTCCTTTATTTGCTCCAGCTCCTTTATTTCAGAGGAAGCAGCTATTCAGGCATTCTCAGGAAGTTATGTACAACCTCAGGCTGAACAGGGGACTGTCAGGGAGCACAAGGGTGGCTGCTCCTGAAAGACAGGGGCCCTGGGAGCCAAGGGTGACCCCAACACAGGCATTGCCCTCACCCACAGGGTGCAATCCCCCCAGGGCAGGCAGCTCATCCCACCAGTAGTCCCAGCCAGGGCAAGCACAAAGCCAGGTCTGGGGTCCATCCAGGCATTTCAGGCAGGAGCAAAGGGAAGCAGAGCAGGGCTAGGGACCAGGCTGCAACACCGCTCCAAAGCCTCTCCCCAAGAGCCAGAGTCAAAGCCCAGCCTAGAAACAAACTGCAATGTGCATCCAAAGGTCCACCCCAGAGACAAGATACCTGCATGGCTGAAGGTCCGTCCCCAAGGCAAGGCCAGAGATGAGCATGCCTACACCAAGATGAGGAGAGAACTAATGGCTCCAGGCTGAGCTTAAATGGAACTGCAGGCAGGTGGGGGGCCCAGGTGAGGCTGCTCAGGGCCATTAAGGGGCATTGACCCTAGCAAAGATTTAGTAATGGGTGTTAACAGCTGCCAAACACCACTGCTATGAGAATGCTCTCTGTGGAGCCCTGCAGCATTCCAGACTTTTCTACAATAAGATGCTGAGTCACTCTCACACCAGCTTCCTTTTAGCAGCCCCCTAAAAACCTTCTTCCTTTGCCGGTAAACCAATGCCCTGTGTGCACAGTGGAGCCTCTTCCCTCTCTTACCACCACCGCAACTGCTGAACGCAGCGTGGAAATGTGCTCTTGTGACTCCAGGATTGATCATTTCCCCTGAGCAGATCTCTGCTGGCCTCCTCCAAGCACAAAGATAGGATGTGCCTGGTGATGGTCATCACCTCCTGCCCCTCCTGCTCTGCATCGCACCTGCATGCTGTTGTAGACCCTATGTGCCCTACCTGCCACGTGGCTCCATGGCAGGAGAGCGAGCCTGAAAGGAGCATGGATTTCCCCTGCAGAAGCCATTGACCATGGCTTTGGCAGCGGCAAGAGCCAAGGTCCAAACAGGTTCTGAAAGAGCTGTGAGGTTTGTGTGAGTCAGAGGTACGTGCATGGTGGCTGGCATGGTGGTTCTCCTGGCTGCCCTGCTTCCTCTTGGCCACCTCACCCTGCACTGGGGCTGAGCTCTGAGCAACTCCCAGCGGTGCTCAGGGCAAGTCTTTCATCTGTCTCGTCTGTAGCCCTTTTGTATGTTGACTACTCCAAAAGTCAGGCCCTAGGTGATGGGAGCAGCCTTGTCTGCTGCGATAAAACCCATGCAGCTGCCAGGCAATGCTGCTATTCCAAACAGGCATAGCCTCCTGCTGCGCCGTACCCAGGCTGCTCATTGCAACTCCATATCCATCTGCTTTTGCTGATGTTTACCCCTTTCAGAGCCTTTTCCAGGACTGCTTAGAAAAAAGATCTAGACAACGAGCAACATCAGCAAGTAAATGGAAAGGATGGCAGAGCCTGGAAGCCAGCCCCAGGAACTGTGAAGTTTGGGTTAGCAAGCAGAGAAATAATGAGAGCTATCAGTCCTGTGATGCAAGGTGGGTGTGCTAACGGCACAGCGGCAGCCTCCCTCTCCGGATGGATAGTGAACGGATTGGGAACAAGACGCTGTTTCAGAAGGGAGTGATTCGAGACTGCTGTGCTCTGCTGGACAACTTCTGGTCTTTAGGAAGGGTAGAAGGCCTTACAATCTGTGAGGATCTTTTTGGAGGGCTGGGGGCTGGCCAGCTGGTTTGACATGGCTGCATCCATGAGCTGCAGTGCGAATGAACCTCTGCACGTGGAGATCTCTCATTAGGGCAGGCAGCTGTAACAGCGGAGCCAAATAAACTGACACAAAGGTCTGTGGGTAAAGGGACCAAGACCAACATAAGAAATCAGAAGCTTTTTGTCTTAGCCTTTGGTCCTCTTTCTGTGAAACACAGCTAGTACCACTGCCTTTCCTAGCAGGCTGAACAAATTAAAGGCCACAAGGTCCTCAAATAACTAATCAGAGAAGTTATATAAATACACAAACATTTCTCTATGCTTCATCTCCTAGTTCAAGGGCCTTCAGACCTGCTGCCTGGGGAACTAACAGTCAAGCCACAGCTGCACAAAGACAGTGTGGGCTATGAAGCCTGCCCACAAAGCTACATAAATATCCAGACAGCTCACGCAAGGAACTGTGCTATTACAACCACGCTGCTCAAGGCTGGGGCTAAATGGTCTGAGGGTAGAGCATTCTGCAGCAACTGCATGTAGAGAGACACGGGGATTTGTGCACCACGGGGTTATCCAACAGTCTGGAGTTGGTTTGGATTCTGGTCGCAGCAGTTACGCTTCAGTCATATAAATCAGGACAGGCAGTGGGGACTACAGGACAAATTTATACACTAGGACAGACAGTTCCTAAGCATGCTGCTCTGAAGTGAAAATTTGGTGAATGAATGTGAAACCTCAGTGAATTCAGCCAAGTTACTGCTGTCTGTCAAGCAGCTGTGTGGCTGGTGTTCTAGTATTAGCAACCTTTTGCCCATGTTTACTCTCTTGCTGAGAAAAAACCCATTTTTTTCCCTAAAGTTTTCTTTGGTGACCTACATGGGGAAATCTTTTGGTTGTCATCTCTGGTGATCAGCAAGCACACTCCCAAACGGTCGAGCTGAGGTTGAACAAAGGACTTGGGCTTCTTAAACGTGGTTTTGCTTAAGACAGAGGTACCAAAACTGCAGTCACAGGCAGCCACCACTTGCCCTGCATGTGCCCAAGTGCTTTAGACACTTTGCATTTCCATTTGGGCTTCAGAAGGTCCCTGGAATTGCGCCACATGCCTGGAGCTGCCCTGTCTGGAGCTATTCAACATCAAATTCCTGCCTCAATCCAGCAGGATTCCAGGAATGAACTATTCCTTGAAGCCCCTCGGACAACTCAGGCCACCCAGTCCCTATGCTGAAGGCACACTTACATGGACATGATCAGGCTCCTCACAAAATGCAGCTGCAGTGGCGCTTCAAATAAAGAAAGGGAAACCGGATGCATGGCAATCGCGGTGGTGCTACCGTTGTCCTTTGTCATTTCCACGTGGCTGGCGGACCGGCTCGGTGCTGGCACTCAAGGTGGGTTCCTACCCATGTCACACACCTCAGGGGAGACTACCCTAACTACCGCACTTGTCAGTTATTCCTTGTAAAAAGGAAGGGTGCCTTCTCCGCCCTTCCCTTCTCAGCTCTTCCACTTGTACAGCCAAGAATTCAAGACTCACTGAGCCAAAAGAGGAAAGGAAAGATGATGCACCCATCGGCTGAGTCTAGCCCCAACAAATACGAGCAGAAAGCAGCCATCTACTGCTCTGGGCCAGTTTCAGATGAAAGTTATATATAGCCTTGTCTGAAGAAATAGTTATGAGATGAAGGGTAGCTGGGTTTTGGGCTTAAACATGTAATTTTAAAAATACAGCTGTAATGGAAGAGGCTGCTAAGCTATGCGTGATGAATTCACACCTTAATGTGAAAAGGGTTATGTTTAACCAGCACCACAAAAGGATTTACATGCGCTCCCTCCATCTTTTGGTAATTGTTTCTCAGCAGAGAGGATTGAATGAGGACAGGAAAAAAATGAGTTCTCTCAGCTGCAGAGCTCCTTTTACTTCTCCGATGGCTTTAATCTTATGTTTTAGGAAGCAAAAATATATTTTGTTGCCTTCGCTCACTCACTCCCCATGAGAACAGGATTAATTACTTTTGCCACTTGAAACAAGAAACCATATAGCCAACAAATAATGAATATTTCTTGCTTGCAGATTTGGCCTGACTTCATGTGAAATGAGACCTGTTGCTGTCTCTCTGCTCTGCAGCGCCTGTTCCACAGTTCAGAGGTGTCTGTTCCTGACACCGCCTCGGTGCCAGACTGTGGTCACGGTCCCTGTCTCCTCCTGTAAGCCTGGGCTGCTCAGGATATGCTTATCCCTGACGGTTTCCTGTTTCTGTTCTGCTGAAGCCTGATGTTTTCTGCTCTGCGGCAATCTAATAAATACATGGTAACAGAGCTAACTTGAAAGCCCTGATGCAGTGACTGTTCAGTGCTTCTTCCAGATATTACTTCTCTTTCCAGTTAGAGAGTAAGAAAGAAAAAAAGGAATCACCAATGGCTATCTTTGCACACTGACACCATTATTGAGTTGAGTAAACCTCTCGCATCACTGCGCATGTCTTGACCATGAAACAGTGGTTTCGTCTTTTTATTTTTTAAATTGTACAATAGTTCTCAGAAAAAATTGTTTGTGCCATGAATTTATGAGATGCAGCTATTCACGACAATGCATTTTGCCATTTTCTGTGGCTAAAAATGTTTTTTATCTAGATGCAAAGATGCTGAGATATCCTGGGAAAAGTAGAGATGGCGTTGATATTGATGTAGAAGAGGAACCTGAAAATTACTTACAGATCTGGGAAACATCTGTGTTCTGCTTACAAAGAGTAAACAGAAAGAAACCCAAAACCCAAAGTGTTTTATGACGGCTCAACAAGCCAAAAAACAAAACAAACCCAAAACCGAACAAAAAAGCCCCAAACCCCATAACCAGCCTGAAATGAGAAAGTGTAGAGTCCAGTTCCAGTTCAAAGGCAATTACAATTACTGGGATTAGCTATGGCTTGATTTACAGGGGATTGTATTGTGCATTCTTCAACTGGTTTCAGGGAAGAGGGGAAATAAGACACTTCGCTTTTAGTCTGAAATTAGACTTTTTAAGAAGCCAATTCTGAACTTTTTCTCTCTTTGACTACACATTGGGATGTTCTACATGTGGAGCCCCCCAGACCATACTCTTCAGTTTCTGAGAAGGTTTTAAAGACAGAGGGATTATCCCAATCTCAAAAACTTTCTTCTGAATCCCCCAAACAAAAGTTTTCATTTAAAGTAGCAAAACCTGAAAGTTACAATCAAATCAAAAACCTGTTAGAAGTTTGTGGGATGCTTGCTTTCTCAAGGGGGGGTTAGGACTGTTGCGATCTGACTCCTTAATTAAGTATCTTAGCTAAATGTGCACTTTGCCTGTGGGAAGAAGTTTGCAAGACGTGTTTGTGGTAAATGCCCCTAATGTTTACGCAGACAGCTCAAACGCACTTCACGTGGCCCTGACTTCTGTGTAAAAACTTAAACAGCCTGAGAAACGATGGGGAATGTTTGCATGTTTTGCCAGGTAAAGCTTGGATCTAAGCCCTAATGAATAGATAGGAATTGTAGTGCTGGTTCCAGGGTAATGCAACTGGTAGTTGCGCTTTCCCTCTCCAAGCAGAACTGTAATACAGGGGGGAAAATGAATGTAGACTGACTCAAAGGCAACACATGTTCCTTCTCCTAGCTCATTAAACCTGTATCTGATCCTATATGGTTCAAAACACCAACTTAGAGTCAAATCCCTCAAGGCAACAGATACCTCAGCTTCAGAAATATCATTTAAGGAACTGGTAGTTTGATACAATCCACATTATGGATAGAAAGTCAGAAAAGTGAGAAAATAGGGGGAAAAAGTAAGAAAAATAGTATGTAGCTGAACCATCATGTCATCTCAGAATCTGCAGGGTGCTTTCTGCTTGAAACATGGCCAAACTGCAGACGTAATTATGATGATCCGTTGCATTTCCTCCTCAGGTGTCAGACAAAAACAGCGACTGATGAGTGAAAGATAAATTTAAAAGAGAAAATAGAAAAAAGGAGACAACCGAAAAACAAAGATGCTAGAGAAATCATCAAAAGGAGAAGTAGTGACTGAGAAAAATCAACAGGGCCAATGAATTATTATTGCCAAGGAAATCTTGACTCCTCTATCCAAATGAACTGCTTGTAATAGTAAATACTTACTCATTCCTTCCAACACACAGCTGGATTTAACAGTCCTTGTGGGATGCAAGCAAAGGACAGCAGTCTCCAAAATGGGAAGCAGGCCCCAGGTCTGACACGCAGCCCCGTTGGCTCCTGCTCTGCTCGCTCCCGCCAGTGTCAGAAGACCAAATCCACCTTCTTGTGGGATGCCACAGCTCCTGTCCTGCCCAGCTCTCCTTTGCCTAGAACCTGCTGTACTGGAGGTCTTCAGCTGCAGCTCTGTCCATACCCTCAGGAAGGCACCAACTTGGCGTTTGTGGTGTTCAGCTTCAGTGGAGTCCAAGCACAGTTAGGCACTTAGTGCAGGAATGATAGCTTATGAAAGATCTTCATGAGCAAAAAAACCCCCTCAAAACAGATTATACTTAGCTAATGTTTCTCAGGAAGGACTGAGATAAAGCTGCTCTATCTTCATCTACATACCTCCTCCGCCACCTCTGCTTTTGGGCAGGGAAGTTAAACCAGCTCCCAAGACTTTATCCTGCTCTGTTAGAATCATGGGAAGTAGTGATAGGAGCAAAACCTTCTCATGTCTTTTTATTATTCCAGTCAACCAGTGAAATCCTGGTTGTAGATGCTTTGATTTGTAGGTGCTGTTTCTCATCTTAACGGAATGATAAAATGATTGTTCCACGAGCCTGTTTTCTTCCACAAATCATTCTCCTTGGAGTCCTTTCCCAGACAGGAGCTACCCAAAGCAGACCTGAAATACGACTTCTGCTGTTGGTCTCTTGGTGGTAGCTGTTGATGTCACTGGATTTGTTTGTTTCTTTGCTGAACATGACTAGATCTTGATACCTAGGCACATGCCTGTGTTCATGCTTGGTAGACACTTTGTTTATCCTACACAGTACTTGACGGGCCTTTCCCCGCCCCAATCCAGCACGATGTTGCCAGCTCTGCACAATTTCTGGGGATGCAGACACCTGCTATACCTTTTGGGAAACATCCCGTTTGCAGCACAGTCTTGTCCGACAGAGCACGAATACAAGGTGTTTCCATTGCAGTCCCACCGCTCTCTGTCCCTGTATCTCTTGGCCCCTTGGCTGCCGGGACGGTGGGGGAAGCTTTCCAGCCTGGATTCCTGTTAGCCCCGTGGCCTGCCAGCAGCATATACGGCTGCTTGGGCCTCAGCCCACGCGCTGCTGGCTGCACACACTTGATTATTACTTTGAAGGATGGCCAGTGAAGTTGCGAAGGATTTCATCTTCCTTCAGCTGCAGTTGGCTTTGGCTTAGGGCAGAAGATACGAGAGGGGCTTACAGGGGATTAGCTTTAGTGGCAAGCCCCTACCAGTACTTTGCTATATTGAGTTTAGTTGACTTACTTTGACTTTTGCTCTTGTACAGTTTCATCTATGCACAAATCTCATTTGCGTATGCTAGCAGTGTGACCTCATTCTTGTCAAGTTATTCCTAGTTTTAAACTTTATTAAGGTCTCTGCTGAAACTTTGCTGCTGTCTACCCAGATGAAGTGAAAGGGGAAGCACAGCCTTATGAAGAAAATGTGATGAAGAACATGAGTGGAAATTGCTCACATTTGTTTGGAGGGTGTTTTCCAGTCTCGGCAATCCCCTGTGGAGTGCATTGCATTTGGTGTTCCAGTTTGCATGAAAATGCTTGCCCTTCACCCTGCACGTGTCATGCAGCCTGCAACGTCACAGACAATATCTGGCACACCAGTGGCTTTTGCAGAAGCCTTATTTTCCTTCCAGATTTCCTGGGGCCCAATTCTCTGCCTCTCCATGTGTGTTAAATCCTGAGGTGCTGGTAGGCAATGTCGTGTAACTGAGAGGAAGTACCGCAAACATGCAAATATCTGAACTCAGAACCATGGATCTTCCCACACCAGTTTCATGAGCTTTCCCCTGGTGACCCAGGCACTGCGACACTTTACAGCCATCGTATCTGCCGGCTCAGGCAGGAAGGTGAGCTGCGGCATGGAAATGCCCCAACGGTTCTAACTGAGATTGAAAATCTCATTTCCTGAAAGCCAACTATTAAATTTCATGTAGGTTTCCAGTGGTGACAACCTGAGGATGTACAAGTTCACACCGCTATCGCAGACTTTCATTACCACTACTCTTCTAATTAGCTTGCCAGTTACGAAGGGGTTAGTCACCAACATGTAAGAGTTGATGTAACTCTAGCAGACAACTTCTGAGCTGATTTTGGTTCCCTTAGCATGATGATCTGACACTAGAAGATCCCCACACAGAGAGCTCTAAAGCCTGTTAATTGTGTGACCTTTACCTTGAGTTGGATCTCACCAGATTGTGCCCGTCTTTCTCCTCCAGGAACACTGCCTGGCAGTGAGCAATGGCAGCCAGCGTGCAGCTCCTGAAGGCCCGTCAAGGAAGTGTGCAACACGCTGTGCAGATGAGAGAAAGGAATCACACGTGCAGGCTTGCACCAGCTGCTGCGGGGTTACTCACTGCGATATAGACACCCTTGGAAAGAGGACTTTGCAAGCCTCTTGGACAAACTGGGCAAGGAAATTAAAATCACCACCGACAAAAATAAGCGCATGTTCCCTCCCAGGTCCCTCCCGCACAAGATTTTCTTTTGTCCCCTCCAAAAGGCCGTAGGTTACTGGATCCTGCGTGTCAAGGGATTCTGAACTGTGAAGGAGAGTTTACCAAAGACAACCGGTGAAGCTATTTTTAGTATCAGCTGCATGGAAAATACTTCTCAGAGGTTCTGGTGTGTTAGAGTAGAAGACATATTTCCTCCTTTGTAGGTTCTGCTGAAAAAGAGAACTTCAGAAGTAAATAACAATAATGGTTCTGATGGGCGAGCACTTGTGGCTGGTATTGGCAAGCCCCAAATCTCCCACGAGAAAATTTTCTCAGCGTTTCATCCAGTTCCAGAGGTTCAGGGTGCTCAGCTGGTCTGAATAAAATCTGGGGGGAACTTCCAAGGTTCTGGGTACCCCAGACTCCAAAGCATCCTAAGATTTCCTTTCTCTTTCTGCTGTCAGAGGGGAATATTTGTGTTACTATAGAAACACTTGGATATGAACGTTTTCAGTTCATTATCTGTTCACGGTTTCAGGAGCCCACGGAAGGGAGCGAGTGTTGTGGGATGTAGTCAGTGATGAACTAAGACAGAACTAGCAGGCTTCTATATTAGGAAATGTTCCTGTTTCGAATTAAAACCTAATCTACCTCAAATGAATCTGCCTCTCTTTTGGACAAAAGTAACATGTGCGTCTGTACTAGGGCCAGAGGAAATTATTAACAACATGATTTAACTATGCTATGTCATTTTAGCTCTGTAACAGCAAACGAGTCACTAATGAGCAGTGAGATTTCACTTGCCATAAAAATACAAGCAGATAATTAGAAATTATTTCTCACAGTACACCCAGTTGTTGCCTTTTCAATATGACTGCTTTTTCTTTTCTTTCTTTTTTTCTTCTTTTTTTTTCTCTTTTTTTTTTCTTTTTTTTTCTTTTGTTAAGGCGAAAAAATGATTACCATCTAAGGGCCCAAATACACAGATAAAAGCACAGAATTTTGAAATGTTTGCCATTCTGTGTTCCTCTTTTTGTTATCTGATTTATAGCATGTAAGAGGATTTTAGAATAAACAACACATTTATGTACTTCAATCTGCATATATGCTTTTCGCTTTCTATTTAAGTGATTGTACTCCTTTAAATAAACATGTCTAGCTCTCCATAAGAAGAAAGACAACCAGGTTACAAATATTTACTTTCTGTTTGTCATAGTCCAACTTTTAAGAAAACTCATATAACTTCTTAGTAGTATCTCTCACTGAATATCTGCTTTTCCATACTACAGAGGCTTGAGCTGGCAGCAAAATAAATTTGCTATTCATGCTACAACATGAAATCGAACTCTAAACCTTTATTTCAGCCAAATGTTAATCATTATATAATGTTACCGATGCTAATAGTAATTTAGACATGCAATTGGTTTTTCTCTGGTTCCCACTAAGAGGCTGTAATTTGTTTCATCGGAGATTGATTTTTTTCCTTATGTGACTTCTTCCCTTGTACATGTGGAAAACATGCATATCTAAAAATAACCTGCTTCAAATATTCTATGGACTGACATGCATTGACGCTGTTATTGCCTGGTAAGACACGTAGTAGCACCCTCATTTTGGATTTTGGAAAAGAGCTCAGAAGGGAAACAGAAGCATGAAAAAGCCCCAGTAACATGTTTCTACATGTGTTTGCTCTTGCACGTTGAAACAAGCTCCCTAACAGACCAACAGGCAAATCTGGAGTTATTTTTTGCACGAAAGCCGTGACGGTGTGTATTGCTCAATTATTCATTACATAACGGCGGCATCGCTGGCACCGACGAGCTGCAGCAGCCCATGGCCAGGCTGCTGCTGCGGTGAAACCCCACAGCTCCCGAACGCACAGGTAGGCTCTGCAGCCAAGGGCATCCTCTTACCAGGGAGGTTGCTCCACACCGGCTTCTCATCTCTACAGCGGAGGACACAAAAATCACGTATAGACCACCCCGGGGAAGGTCCACGAGTAACTGACCCGGAGCAGCACAACTACAGCTGAGGTCAAGCCCCTTCTCTGAACTCCAGGGAAACACTGCCCATGCTGTTTTGCAGGAGCCGTGCTCTCCTCTCATATAGGTAATTATGGTAACGAATATTTCTGGCAAGCTCATTATTCTGGTAAGCAATAACCAAGAGCAGGAACAGTCTCAGGCATGCTATGCAAATCGAAGTTTTACCTACATAATTAGATTAAAGAGATCTATAGGGAAAGCACATCTGTAACCAGCGTAACTGTCTGCAAAATCCCTAGAGTGAGTTCAAGTTTATCATCAGAAAAACCCACTTCCTCATTCCTTGTCTGCAGGATAACTGATGTGCAACACTGGCAAGCGAGGTTCTAATCCTCCAGGCTGGCTATACGTGGACCCCTGCCAGGACCGAGCGTGCGTGGTGCTGCACAGGTCACCAGAAGTGTTTTGAATGTACGTAATCTTCTAGTTGAGTCTTACAAAAAAGCCCAGACAGCAAACATCCTTCAGTTTCAGACAGGAAAATGTTATCCCCGCTTTGCAACTGGGTAAAGTAAAGCACAAAGAACGTCAACAGAATTATTCTGCGGGTTTTGTATGACCTGTGCCTTTAATTCTCTGTCTTGGTCCTACACTTCTTGTATAAAAATCTGCCCTAAACCAGGCTGCCCAAACAATTTATGTGCACGAGTAGCTACATCTCTTCTGTAAGTTCTTAAGTATACAGCGTATTTTCACAAGCACCCTTTCTTATTGTTACAGTTCACTTCTGTGACTGCAATGCTTCACATACCAGCGTGTACGAGTGCAGCTACGATTAACTACAGCTCTCCCTTCCGCAAAGATGATGGCTTTGCTCAAATCAGCCAGGTCTCTTATTGATAACTGAGCGAGGGATGAAAGCGTTATAGATGGAGTTCCTGCAAATGAGAGAATATCGGCAGAAGAGCTGATAATGTTTGTTTTCCACAAATGCTAGTCAGGTCAATCAGTGAACTGTTTCTGAATTGCTTTACCCAAACAAGGCTCGGCTTAGCTGGGCTGCAGAGTATTGTGCGGTGGTTTAATGTTAAAGACAACTTTGGCCCTGGATAAATTCCAGCAAATATGTTCCCATTGCTGATGAACAACTGAAAAAATCAGCTAAACAGGATGTACTGATAAATGCTGCAACATTGGCCAAAAGCTCACTATTGCTTTTCGTTAAGCCCATATAAGTAATTTAAAAATAAACATCTGACAGTCCCCCAGCTTCTACCAACCTCCTTTGACAATTCATGGAAACAGGACCGTCCGTACGGCCCAGCGCTGCATTCCGGGGGATGTTCACCGTGGAGTGTTCTTATTTGAATCGGAGCCATTAGATTTGGCTTTCTGAGGTTTCTGAGCAGTCTGACATCAAGGTGTGTTCTGTCCCCAAGTCACAGGTGTAGTAGGTGTAGCGATGTTCTGCTTCACACCCGTAAGCCATCACAGAGCAGAGTTTAACTGCTGAGCTGCAGGGACAGCCGTGTGCTGCAAGCCAGAGGCTGATCCTGAGCAGGCAAAGCAGGGCAGATTCCCGGTGGCTTTCTGAAAATCCAAACAACTAGACCCTGTGAGTGGGTAAAGTTCTAGCCTCGCTAACGCACTTACCCTCTGGGATAAGGGTGAAGCTGGATTTCGCCCCATTGCTTGACACAATTTCGGAAACGCCACCGTTTGACATAGCTGGCAGCGAGCTCCAGCAAGTGTAAACGGAGCTGCCCGCTTATTTAGTGCAAGAGGAATGCCAAGCCAGGCTCACACGAGCGCTATAAAAAGCCATTGGGAAACTGGACTTCATCAGCAAGAGGGCACAGCAGTCGGTGGAACAGCAACCACCGCGCGAGGCTCACGCATGGCACTGGCTCTCCACAGCCCCGCCATCAGGAGGCGAGAGCAAGGCTGAGCTTCCCAGCGAGGAGCAAGCAGAAACCTCGGGAGCGTTTCCACGGTCAGCTCGGAGCTGTGCTTGGAAAGGAGGAAGAGGGGGAGAGGAGGAAGGGGTAGTCTGCACAGAGCTGCACCCAGCTCCGCTCAGGACCTTCTCCCACGCAGCAGCCCGAGGGGTGCTGAGCCATCCTGGCGGAGCAGCGGGAGAGAAAACACCTCGGACGAAAGGCAGGCGAACCCCATTTTGGGGCAAGCGTGCGGACGCCTGGCCGGGACTGAGGTCGGCAGGGCTGGGAGCCGAGCAAGCGAGTCCCACGAAAGCAGGTGGGGGCTGAGAGCCAGGCGCCCGCCCCAGCGGCAGCCCCAGCGCAGAGCTGTAGGCAAAGCAGCACCTTGCAGCAGCCTGTGATGTCATTCAGGTTGCTGTGCGTATGTAAACAAGGCTGGTGCAGTGCAGCCTCAACACTCCACTTCCTCCTGAGAGCACAGTTGCACTTAGCTGTGTTTCTGCCCGAAAAGGTAAGGCTGCTTTTAAGCTCTCTTTTTGTGATCTAGAACCGACACTACCCAGCCTATGCTGTTTCCTACCAAATCTTGCGCTCCTCCAGCTTTTTCTCAGGGGTTGGCTCTTGCCAAGAGGAGATTTGTGGCGCTTTGAGTCTTGAAAAAACAGCAGCCGTCCTCGTGCGCCAATCCTCTGTGTGAACACATGGAGGAGTTGAAACAGCGGCTGCATGAAGTTGCTATTGCTAGAGAAAGCAAAATGTTACAGTGTGGGCAATGAGCGGTTCTCCAACGGTTCTCAATTTTTCTCTTTCTTTCTTTCTTTCTTTCTTTCTTTCTTTCTTTCTTTCTTTCTTTCCTTCTTTCCTTCTTTCCTTCTTTCCTTCTTTCCTTCTTTCCTTCTTTCCTTCTTTCCTTCTTTCCTTCTTTCTTTCTTTCTTTCCTTCTTTCCTTCTTTCTTTCCTTCTTTCCTTCTTTCCCTCTTTCTTTCGCCTGCTTTCTCAGGGAGTATCTTTTATTGTACAACCATACTTGAAAGTAAGGGGAAACTTGCAAATCCATTTTTTCTAACAGTGAGTTACATTACCATAAAACCCCCTACATGCTGCCTTTGTGCTTTTTGACTGAGTTGCAACATTAGGAAATTAATATTAGCCGAGGGGGGCACAATATGACAAAAACAGCAAGATTGCTTGGACTTGTGTTTGTTAATGAGAATCCTCAGGCAGTTTTAATTCATAATTCAGACTGCAGTCACTGGTCTGGATTAAAACTTAACTTACTTCATGGGCTGGAGCTTTTAAACCGTACTTTGTAAAAGGGGGTTTGCTGATGGGCTTGCATTCACTTGCCCCGCAGCTCGGCTCTGATGAGAGCACGGTGGCAGAGCACATATGCACCTTAGCAATTATAGCCAGGATTCATAGTGGGCGAATTGGAAATAAATCAAAAGGGAGTCACACCGAAGGTGAGTCAGTGTGTCAAATCTGGCTTGCCACAGATTTATGTAGGAGCAGAGTTCAGCATCAGAGTGGAGCAGTAGGATGTGTGAAGAGTGTGATTTTTGTTCATGGGCATGTTTTCTGGTGCCAAGTGAAAGTGCCGGGACCTGCGCTCCGGCGCGAACATCACCGGCCATGGGAATTGCATCCAGGATGGAAGTCCATCCACAGGACAGCCCTCGCCCAGCCTGGAGCAAGTGCTCCACCGAGGCTGCCGGCGTCCTGCTGTTGGGGCATGCCCTGCTTCTTCAGCTGCCGGAGCTGCAGAAGAGAGAACTAGACTAGTATTGCAAAATGAAAGCAGCTCATCACAACACATCAGACAACCCAGATCTGCTTGGGATTTTTCGGGGGGTGGTGGTGGTGGTGGTTGGTTGGTTGGTTGGTTGGTTGGTATTTTTTGGTTGTGATTTTTTTTTTTTTTCGTGCGTGTGTGTAAGAAGAAAACCAGAAAAAGTACCCTTAACTGTAGAACTTTCCACTTCTGACTGCAGAGGTTTGATACAGAAGTGCAAATGCAACAGTGCGAGATGTTCACGGCCATGTGATGAGGGCAGAGTGGAGAGGCATTTGTGTCTTAATCAAATCAACTAACCCATCTGCTGATGGGCATGCCAGAAAGATCCAGGGCTCTGGAACAACGTTCCTGTGCTTCTCAGTCCTATCAAGATGAACATCTTTTTCCTGGAAATGCCATTTTTAGTTTCCCTATGTCCAGCTACGAGTAATAAGGTGCAAATTTAATTACGTCCTTATTGCAACAGCCTCAGAAATGCAGACTTGACTTAAAATGTAAAAACCAGCAGTTAGATAACAGTGTATTTAGTTACTGCCATTTTTTTTACATTTCATATTCTGAAAACAATCTTTTAGTAGGAGCCATCTCCCTGCAATACGTAAATAAGCGTTGATAAAATGTGACAGAGCTTTTCAGCCTTCTGCCTTTGCTGTACACACATCATGCAGCAAACGCCTTGGCTTTCTTAACAGCTTTGGAGATCTAATTTCCAACAGAGGTTCAGCGGCATCTCTGTGTGTCTGCTTTTGTGCACAGGTGGGGAGAGAAAGGGACAAAAGGGGGACAGTGGGTGGTTAAACTTCAATCTGAATAAGAAAAGTGGGAGGGAGGGCAGAAATACAATCATTTTGTAGTCCCCCGGGCTTATGCCTGGGTGCATATTGTCTAAGAGACGGTTTAATCTCATTATATTTTTATGGCTTCATAATGAAGCCATTCATTCTCAGAAAGCGCCCTGTTTTGATGAGCCAGCAGGCATAACCCATGTATATATTAATTGTGTCGATGCTTTTGCACTACCAGCCAGGTCAGCCTGCTCAGTCCACTTCATTATAAACAGCCTGACCCCGAGCTCACTGAATGCCAAGGAAAGGCTTTTTCTGCCTCCATGGGCCATACATCTCCTCTTCATCACCCACGGTGTGACATTGGCTCGGGGCGGTGGGGATGGGACATCACCTGCCTTTCCGCAGGTTGGGTTTTATTCCCTTTTGGTTCCAAGTTTCAAAGCAGCTCCCTAGTCTCCACCAAAGTGCAGCTTTTCGGGATGCTCCTGCTTGTAAATATCAGCCATGCAAAGACTAGTCTTGGGAGCAGGTTTTTTCCTAACGTCAGTTATTCAGCAACACAAGAATTGTTCAGTTTGGGGTCACTCTGGAAGACTCATGAGAACACAGTCACACCACCGCCTCTGCCTCCCGCCACTCAGACAGCCCTAGTCCTTTAGCGGTTAGAAAACTGCCTAAAAGAGGACAGCAAAGAAATGAAATCTTGATTAACTCTGACACCTTGTGGACAATTAGCAGATGAAGATGAAGGCTGAGGGCAAACCTCTGCGTGCCGTTGGCTGCACCGTGTGCTCCCTGTGCTCGCCTGCGTGCCTGGGAACAGCGCGCTGCAATCAGAAAGTGAAGGCTGAATTCTGGTATCGAGCGTGTGTACTCAGCATCACCCTTGTGCTAACAGCAGACACATCCTGGATACGTCCGTTTACCCTACATGGCTCCATTCAGAGGCCGGTTTGAGTCAGCAGCCTGAACTTGATTATTCTGACTGCTGACATTGCAGTCTGCTCCTTAGCTGTCACATGAAATGTAAATGAGGGCTAACTCCCATCTAGGGACTTCAGTAAGCAAACTGAGTGTTGTGACTCATTTGAACTGAAGAACGCGGCCAGCATTTAAGTGTAAGCGTGCCCTTAAAATAGAACATTTTGCAAACGTACCTAATCCTCCATGGTTTCAATGGCCGTCTAGCACTTGTGTTTTGGAGGAGCACCGGCCGCTCAGCCTAACCTTTACAGCCGAGGGAAACCAGGCAGCTAGTAACTTTGAAAGTGGCTCTTTAATGGCTTCTTGGCAAAGTGGGAGGTCACCTGAAGGGACAGGAATTGGGTGTTGAAGACAAGGGCAGCAGACAGCATGTCCAGCTAGAGCTGCAGGCAAACCAGACGGAAAGGGATCACAAACACCCAGAGCCAGAAATTCACAGCACTCTCAAGAAAAGGGATGTAACCCAAATTTATCGCTCTAAGAAGCAACACCCTGAGTGAACACCCCAGTGCTCAGCTCCATGTCCTGTCTGCTCCCTGTCTCAGTGTCCTGAGGAGCACCAGAAAGGAGGGCGGGAGGCCTCCAGCATTGCTTCTCAGACCGGTGCCGATCAGCCCGTGGGCCAGATGCATCTTTCCCCTCCTTACCAGCACCCTTTGAGCGCTCTTCCCTTCTCGTGGGCATGTTCTGTCCTTGGATAGCAGCAGGGCTGTGGTGTCGTGGGATGGGGGCAGCTGGAGACACCCCACCACAGAGCAAAGTGTCTTGTCCCAGAGCTGCCTTGGGGTGAGGGTTACTGGGAGCAAACTGCAGACTGGAGGGATTGCCCTGAGGGACAAAACCAGCCTGGGAGATGTCCTCTGAGGCACCCGGCCTCCGTGCACTCGTGCCATCATGGTGAAGGAGGGGGGTTAGATGGAGGCTTTCTCGTTTCTTTGAAGTTTGGTGCAACTGAAAGATGTAGCCCAGTTGCTAAAGCTGAGGGTGCTGCAGGAGATAAACATGGAGGCCTTGCTTTCTGAAGAGTGTGAGAAAATGAAAGATGAGTTTAAAAAGAAAAGCAAGGAAATCGGCAGCAGCATCTGTTAGGGAGCTTGCGGAAGCAGCGGTTAGGTGGCCCTGCTCGCCGTCAGCGTCAGCCAGAGCCACTGCACCCGCGGCAAGGGTGGCTTGTGTCCCGTGCTGGGACCTGGCCACATCTGGGCATTTCTGGGACCTGAACAGTGTCTGTACGAACCGCCAAGTCCAAGTACCGCAACGATTAACAGGCTGAAAAAATAGCTGTTTGTGTTGTCACTTGAGAGCTCTAAACACTACTCTTTTTTTGTCACATGAAGGAAAAAAACATTAGTAAGAGGGTACGAGTTACTAATATCTACCTCCAGAGACACTTTTTCTGGCAAATGCCCCTTGCCAGTGGTGCAGGAAATGAGTCAGAAGGAATGAATCAGTGTCTGCAGTGCCATATGAAATAGGAAGCTGATACTCAAATTTAACAGTTACATTACACACAGGAGGGAATCGCTGTAATGAGAATTATAACCCTATGGGGAAATACGTGATAAAACCGAACTCCTCCTCCTGTGTTGCCTTACTGAAGGCAAGTCCCAGTTACAAAAGCTGACCAAAGAAAGATGGCACAACAGTTCAACGTGACATTTCACCATCCCTACCTATCTGAATCAAAGGAAAGCCAGAAATTGGAAATATCTAAAAAAATAAACTTATCTGATGGAAAAAAGCGTTAAACTGAGGCTGCTGGGCTGATGAGAAATGGAAGTTGGTGATCTGATGAGGTCTCTGCTTCTTACATTACCTTAAATACATGGCAGCACCTGCGGCTTTTACAACAGTCAGACTTTTCAAGCCCACTTCCTGCTACCCTTTTCCACATGGCCTGTCCCCAACATGCCAGAGAAGGAGGGTCCATGAGGTCCACTGATGGGGTCAGGAGAGATGCCACCCACACAATGCCTAATGGACGACCTATCGGTAGGCACGATTCAGTGGTTGGCACCCACGTTTTGATCGTTGGGCCATGTGGTTGCTCACACGCAGAAGCTGGGCTTTGGCACACCGTTGTTCTGTGTATTCCTTCCCTGATACCCAGAGACCAAACCACAGATGACCTTGAGCTCCCAAAAGGATAGGCAGCTTCTCCTGCTCCTCTGTTAGCAGTGTAGTACAGCTTCACCCACGCTTACGGCACTCGGACAGCCCAGCAAGGGGACACAACAGGAATGGTCCCCCGTCTCTGAGTGAATAGTGGGAGACCTCTGAAAGGGCAGCTTTGAAGAAGATAGCGGGCTGTTTTATACAGAAGACATTTCCAAAGCTCTGCTTTGTCCTGAATAGGCATATAGGGAATGCAAATGTGAATATTGACAACTCTTGCAGTGCCTTTACCTTTACAGCCTGTTTTTGTTCTCTACAGGAATGACCCACTTGCTCTACACCACGACAGATGTTTCCAGCAGCCCAGTCATGACACAGAGCAACCAGACCTGCTCCAGTCAAAATATAACTTTGAAAAACACCGTGTACGCAACCATGTACACCCTCATATTCATCCCCGGCCTCCTGGCCAACAGCGCTGCCCTGTGGGTCTTGTGCCGCCTCATCGGCAAGAAGAGCAAAGCCATCATCTTCATGATCAACCTGGCTGTGGCCGACCTGTTTCACGTCCTCTCGCTGCCACTGCGAATATACTATTATATCAACTCCACGTGGCCTTTTGGGACACCCCTTTGCTTACTGTGTTTCTACGTGAAGTACCTCAACATGTACGCTAGCATTTGTTTCCTCACCTGCATCAGCGTTCAGAGGTATTTCTTCCTGTATAAGCCGTTCAAAGCCAAGGACTGGAAGCGGCGGTACGATGCAGCCATCACCGCTGTGGTGTGGTTCGTCGTTGCGATGACGTGTTTGCTGTTCCCCATCATGCGCAGCCAAGGCCTGGACAATAACAGCAGTACCTGCTTTGCAGACCTTCAAGTACAGCAGATCACCAGCAAGGTGGCCGCCGTGCTGCTGACAGGCATGGCGGAGCTCATCGGGTTCATCGTCCCGCTCATCATTATTTTATTCTGTACTTGGAAAACAAAAGCCTCTCTTCGGGGGATCCAGATACCGCTGCAAAACAGCACTGAGAAGCGGAAAGCTTTAAAGATGGTTTCCATGTGTGCCATTGTGTTCTGCGTGTGTTTTGCACCATACCACATCAACTTCTTTTTCTTCATGTTGGTGAAAGAGAATGTCATTACCAACTGCTTCCTGAGTAGCATCACGCTCTACGCCCAACCCTTTTGCTTAAGTCTTGCGAGTCTGGACTGCTGTTTGGATCCGATCCTGTATTTCTTTACGACTTCAGAGTTTCACGACCAGATATCAAGGCACAGCAGCATGGTCATCAGGAGTCGGCTCATGAGCAAAGAGAGTGGCTCTTCAACTAAGGAATGACAAAAAAAGCCAGCTGAAAAGAATGAGGATATTTCATATGAAATCTGGGACTGTTCTGTGATACTCGACTACCAGCTGTGTTGTGGAAGATCCTCCAAGTTTATTCAGGGGAGTTTTGTAGCAGTGGAAGTCTTTTGATATATAGAAGATAAAACTCTGTTTAAGACTGATGTGTTGGAAGCTGATGAGCAGCCCAACTGGCATGACTACATCTGCCGCTGTGCCACCCATGCCTGACCTCGCTGGATTAGAAAATACAGAGGAGGGAGCGACAAAGCTTATGCTAGGAAAAGGTGGAAACATCCCAGGAGTTTTTCTTCTATTTTTCCAACTCCATGGCTCTACGATCAAGCCAGAGACAATCCTACATCCATACACTGACATCTGCTGAAGTGTCTTCTCTGCTGAAAACACACAACACGTACAAGAACCTGGAAATGGCCAGTAACAATAAGTGGCAGTTTTGGTCTCCGCACTCAGGGCTGCAGACATGTGAAGGTTGGCAGCTTGCTTCAGCACGGCAGCCCCGGCTTTGCATGCATCCCTCTGGTCATCACACTTACCTCTGCTTCGCCTTCCCCACATTCCTCCTCCTGGTCTTGTTCATTATTTCCTCCCCACCCAGCTCTAAGTTTGCTCCTTAATTGCTGACGCATCCCATAACTCACACCTACAGCCGGCTTAAGACTCTCTGCAAGACAAATCCTCCCAATGGCTCCTCAAGCACTCCACAGAGTGGGACATGGAAAGTTCAAGTGACTTTCTCCCCCTCTGAGCTGCCCCTGGGGGCAAGGAGGGCATCAGCACGTGGCCTTCGCCGTGGGACCCTGAGGGACAGGACCACTGGCCACATGCTGTGGACTGGGTGCAGCCGGACTCAGCATCGGTGCGGGTGGATTTGATGATGCTGGTGGTACTGTTTGGGTCCTCGCTCTCTTCTGCGTGTGGCTTCTTGGGCCCAGAGGTACCCGCGATGGATCTGCCCCGTGAAATCTCTGCGCAATGGGTTCTGCTGGCACAACTTTTTAAAGAGAAGTGTCCTTGCCAAGGTGATTTCACTAATAGACCATAGGCTAATTTCTTACATAAATTATTCATTGTGATTTTTTCCACCAGCTCCTCTCGTGATCTTAACGTTTACAGTGGTATAACTTCATTGGCTGTGAAGATAAGAAAAGCAGTGACAAGGAAGGATGCCATTTACCCCTCACTTTAAATTAGTGACAGCTCTTTGGCCAAGTTCACCCACTTAGTGTAACTTCAAGGGTGTCCTCACAATACCTGGGGATTGTTTTGGCTGAACACAGGCACTGATTTATTGCCTTTGAAAACCTGTGTTTTTCCAAAAGGCATGTGTACAATTCTCAGTAAGCACCACTGCCAGCATCGTACATGTTGCTACAAAAATAGAAGAAATACCAGAAACACTTGCTAAGGATATTTTAAATTTAACTACTCAATTCCACTTAATTACATCTTAACTCAGCCAAAACTTTTTCTGCATATTATGTTTTCCCACTTGACTGTTTTACAATAAAATGGGAAAAAGCAAACAGTAGCCAGGTTTAAATAACCATTACACTGGAGTTCCTCTAAAAGGCAGTGAAACCATACTGATCGAATACAATAAGGTCTTGTAGTGCTCCTCCCATTTGTGAGAAGATGATTATGGGTTACAGTACGATGACCTTAATCTTACGTGTAGATAAGTGAAAATACCAAAATATACCTATCTGAAGGAAGTAACTTTCACAGAGAGTATTATTGCAGGCTTCGATAGTTTTCTGGTAGGAAAGCTGCAGAATAGGCAAACGCTCCATCTCCCATTGAAGTCAGTGGAAATGTTTTCTCCAGTTTAACTGGCAATCCGTTATGCCGATGATATGCGGACATGTTTACACAGTGCAAGTAGTCCCTTTAAAATGTGAGCAGAGGGTGATGTTCAGGCACATGGTTAAGCATGCATAATGATTTTTTTTTTTCCCAATTTAATAGTTTTCTCATAAGCTAGACACCGTATAATATTGTCAGTGAAGGAGACTTTGGTTTCAATAGTTGTTTTGAGGATTTTTCTGGACTTTGATCACCTAGAATGTGACTGGGAGCTCTTTACTGTGATTTAGTTTTCATGCAATTCTCCATTTATCAGATAAAAACATGTTGAAGGCACTGTTATAGTAAATATATAGCTTGTCCTATACTTTTCTTTCCAAAACCTGATGCTTAAAAAATAAACGCACTTTTGCAAATATAACCTGAGTTTCATAGTTATCACACCTAGAAAACTGACTGGGATCAGCTCCTCCTTGAATCAAAGAGTTCAAGTGATGGAGTGCATCAACTTTTATTATTCCTAAACAGATTGCTGCTCGTCTACAGAAAGGTTTTCACCCCACTCTAATATGACTGCTATTTGTTTATTTATTTATTTATTAAACTACCACACTGACACTGGATTGAGAGGTATTTGGGGGAGAGAAAGGTCCTCCGTGGGAATAGCTGTGCTACGGGTGGTGCGTGACCGGGCGGGGAGGAGTGACCCTATCATCCTTACATGCAGGCAGGACTGCAGAAACAATCTCTCTACATCTCATTCAACAATCATTCTGCAGTTCCAAATCTATACAGCTTAAAAACGCATTCACACCGCTGACCACAAGATTGCTACTAAGATAAAGCAGAAATTGGTTGCTATAGCTCCCTACAAAGAACGTTACAACGTGGACCCAGCGTGCGAATACCTGCTCCAGCATCCAAACGTCCGAAGAGTGCCGGTGGCTCTCCCACCTCTGACCTTAACGACAAATTCGGTGGCTCCATGAGGGATAACATCCCCCGTCACCATGATGTCATCGCCGAGCACCTTGGCTGCTCATGCTCTCCCCCCGTCTTCCTGCCCCACTTGCCCTCTGAACTGCCTCAGTCCCCCCCCCACTGTCCTTTTTACATACCGCAGCCCCAGCTTGTGAAGGAAAGTCACATGCTCGACACTTCCAGCCTTTCAAGTCAAAAAGTTGATGTGCAGGAGGTTAGACAAGTTGGTTGAACGGTCTGTTCTGGGGTGTGGGGAAGCGTACTGGTTTTGACTGGGACAGAGTTAAATCGGCTGTGTGGTGCTTAGTTGCTGAACGGCATTAAACCACGACAGAAAGTCAGCCAAGATGGTCATGATGGTGAGCTAGCCTAGAGAGCAACAATTCAAAGTAAAAAGCAATCAAGGAAAACTCGTCATTTTCTGAAACACGTAGAAAGTCAAAGACCATCACACAAACCCCTATGTGAAACTCAACATCTTTAGTTCAACTCCTCCAAAACCTCAGCACTGTGTCTCAAGAGAAGAACAGGCAAATCCAGCGTTGCTGCCGAGGAGGACAGTATTTCGGCTGCCTTCATGGCTGGGAGGTGCTGGATCTGACACAAGAGCTGGGGCTGCGGGTGCTGGCTTTGCCTGCCAGCGCTCTCACGCTTTCAAAGGCACAATGTGCCCAGCTCCAGTTCCTGTAATTCACCCCCTTTCCTGTAACCATAAAACATGTTTGTTATTTTGACAAGAGGAAATATAATTTCATGATCTTGTTCCTGGATTATCTCTTGTGCTGGTCCCGCTACCCAGACTCACCAGTTACAAAAAGACGATAACTTCATCCTTCTTGGATGGCACAGAAAAGCAGACTTTCAACAGAGATGCCACAGAAAGGCAAAAGTTAACCGAATCAAGAGGCTGGGTACCGATATGCAGGTCTGTGACGGACGGATCTGAAGGGTCACCCCATCTTAACTGGCATCAGAGGTCTGGTAATTCCTCTCCTTGAGAAAGGGCCCTCCCGTCCTTGAGAGGAAACATATCTGGAAAGAAACCCCATGGGATTTAATGCCTTTCTGCAGCCTCAGGTTCTGAGCTGCAGGATCTTGCGAGTCCTTCAGCTTCATTTGCTGTCCTTAAATGAAAATACCAGCTCTCTGCGCAGAGAAAAAACAAAATACGCTGTAAATGCAGGATAACAGCTCAACAACTAGGAGCCAACCCAAAAGTATGAAAACCCTTCCTTGCATTTAACAGATTTCGGGGCTACGACTGGTGCATTTTGACCAAAAATGCTGAGTCTGTGGATTACACAAGGGTTTAGCCTGAAAAGGTAGGGAGTGACCGACAATTGTTTGCTGTAAAATAAATGAAAACTTGCTAAAAATGTTGCCCCCGTAGAGATCACCGTGCAGTGGCGAGAGGGACTGTGTGCCGCAGAGCACCAGGGACTCGCCCAGCCCCACGGACCACGTGCTGTAGTAAGTCTCTGCACAAGAATGAGTTGCTTTGTGTCAATAAGACCTCCTGAACGGCTCACTGTTTTTCATACATCCTTCAGGTGCATCCTGTCAGATATTTCTAAATGCTGAGCACTTAAAGAGATGCGGATCATATATGTTTGGCTTTCTGCCTACAGGATACCAGGCTAAAGGCGAAGATGGCCTTTATCTGGAGGCCTTAGATAAAGTCTCACAGTTATTTAAAAATTCCTTTGTGCCTTCTGCCTTTGAAAGTATAACATGGCAGAGTATAAAATGCATATTTAGTATTGGTAATGAGCCAGAAGAGCAGAAACGCTAAACAAAAATACGCACGCGGTTGAAAGAAGAATGGAGAGGTTGATTAGTGTGTGTTGAAGGAAATGGCTTGAAGTTTGTCAATCCGTCAGCCTTTCACCACCAGGAAGGTTGTGATCTTCTGCAAAAGTACTCCAAAGGCTGACGAGCGGAGGAAGGACGCGTGGTTGTGAACCCCGAGGTGTGAGTCTGACCCTCACCATGGTCTGACATCCACTGACCTCTCCTTCCCCAGCAGCCCTGCTGTAAACACCTACCTAAAAATAGGGCTCAGAGATGGCTGGCTACGGCACTGGATATGCGCTTTGGACACAGAAGTAGGATGTCCTAGGCAGGATATCCTGACAAAGCAGCCCCTTCACTTTGGGATCAACCTTTAACCTCTAGAGAGGGACGGGGTGCAGTGCCAGCCTCCCTTCTACGCATCCGTGAGCGGTCTGTAAATACACGAGCACTGTTCGATCTTCCAAGGATCAGCATCCGCTGCTGAAAAAGGTGCACAAGAAGAAAACCCGGAATGATAGGCAGCTCTCGCCTCTTCCAAATCACTTTGCTCTCAGCTGAGACAAGGAGCATGGGGCTTCACGGGTACTGACGTGCTAGCAGACTACGTTTACGTGATGGATAAGCAAGCGGTAATGAAGCAGCCCATAGACGTGTCCGTGGAGGCTGGTATATAAACTGTGTGTAAACTAATCTTGCTTTCAGGAGGATGTTGGGCAACGGATTTAAGTAACTGCATCTCCACTGAGCCCAGGACACTTCAGGCCAACGATCCTCTTCTCTGTTTTCTACGCTACTGTCGTGAAGCTCCACTTCACGGCACGGGAGCACGCTCGGGTCCCCGAGAGCAGCATCGCTGCCGGCACCGAGAAACCCCGGGAACCGCAGAGCCGGCGGGCTCAGATGCTGCGGGGAAGGATGCAAACTTCATCCCAGAGCCCGAGCTGGCCACTTATTCTACAACGAAAGGGTCTAACAGCTTCCTTCTTTCATTTCTCTGCCACAGTTATGTTCCTGTTAATTTTGCAGGGTCATAGGATCAGTTATGGTAAATAGATGAGGAGGGCAAGAATAGTTCTATTTATACACTACCTACGGGGAGAAAGGGAAAGACGCCAACAGCCATTTTATCTTCGCGAGCCCTGGGCCGTAAGACGGGACATTGTATAGCGAGTGAAACTGTTCAGCTGGAAAGGAGGCAGCTCGGAATAGGTTACGCTACGGTGTACGCCTGCCAGTTTTCAGCAATTCAGAAAGAAGAAGGTCACGCTTAGCCGGCAGTAAAAGAACTACAAATTCTATATAATTATATAATTCTATATAATACGTAAAATATGTCTTTTATATATATGGGAAAGGAATTAAAGGAGGCGAAAAGAAAAAAAAAAAGAAATCGGGAGCGATGCACGTTATAGGTTTTTTTTAACAACAGAATTTTGAGAAAATCTCCACCTTAAACCATCATATTATTTCAGAAATAAAATCCAAACCCTTAGCTTTAGCCTATAGCCTTGATAGTCTGAGGCTAACCAAGCTTTGAAGAAGACGCAGGAAAATTACTACCTTCCAGTAACTTACGCTGGCACAGTTTTCAGTTTTCCTTTAGCAAGCACTTACTGGAAGATTTTTGCTTCTGTATTTTATAGGTTTTAGCAAGCGAATGGCAAGTGGCTGGGGATAAAAGCAGCAGCAGCTCGACTGACGGACACTGTCACCTAACACAACTTCTGTGCAAAAAGAAGGAAAGAAATCCATGTCCGAGGTCTCTATCGCCCGACAGTTGTCTCAAGCGACATCATCGCCTTCCCAGTTTAACGTCATTAGCCGTATACGTTTTGTACGATGAAGAAAAACGCAATAAAGCATTTCCTGTTCTCAAGCACTCTACTGGGCTGCAGATGCCGGCAGGATTCCAGCGCTCTGAAAACATGTGGAAGTTTAACGAGGAACCGCTGGGGCTGGGATTGCTGCACAAATCGGTAGGGAATAAAAGCAGAAAGCTCGCTCCTCCTGCTCTCTAGCATGGATGTCACCCCCCCGAAGGACAGGACTCACGGGAAGGTAAGCTTGATTTCTGCTGCGTGTTTTCCTCAGTGGGGTGAAACTATAGGAGTTTTGAGCAGTGGTATCACTTTTTCTCTTTTCTTCTTCAAGAAAATCCGAAGCTGGTGCAACATCCTCAGCAGCTTCTCGCGGCGCGCACGTATTTCTGTCTCGCTCGGCTCCGAGGGGTGGGCGAGCGGAGCTCGGTGCAGCCCAGCAGGCTGCTGTGTACACGGGGAAAGCCTGTTTTACCCCAAACACTTCGATTTTGTTATTACTGACAGAAAGCTGCCATAACCCATCAGCTCTGTTTACATGCTTCCTATTAGTGCCTGGATTAAACAAACAAAATTATTGCTTAAAACACAAGTGCCAGAAAGCCTCCGCTACTTCGAATCAGGAGTTTATTTCAAGCCCAAAGTGGATTTCCCTCCCCCCCCCTCCCCCCCCAAATTGCTTTTCCTCCCCAGCATCCTGGTTTGGAAGGGAAGCAGCTCTGCCCCAGACCCCCAGGTCCAGGGGCTCCCCCCAGCCACGCCTGGAGCGCAGCTTTAGCCCAGTTTGTCCAACCGAGCCATGGAAAAGATGAGGGCAAGTTTGCCAACGGATTTGGGAGCAGCAAAGGCAACACGCAGCAATGTAGGGCTGGGTGGGGTGCAGAGTGATTCAGAGTAGCCGGGCGATTTCCAATCCTGACAGACGCCTCCAGGAAGAGATCCTGCTAACACACGTAGCAAAAGAAACACGGGGCTTTTAATAGATGCCTTAACCTCCTAATTAACTGGAAAGTTACTTGATGTTTTACACAATGGCGCATCCGCACCCTGTGGTCTTACTCTTCTGGTAACGATACCGGTCCCCCCTTCCGTAGTTTCAGCACGCACCCGGATAAAACGTAGTTTTGCCGCTTAAAGCACTCCTGCCCGCGTGTAAATCCGTGTGTGGATGAAACGGGAAAACAATCGAGGAATGGCAGGGAGAATTTTGTACAAGCTTTATACAGTCGCTGAACAAAACCCCTGCCAAAGCCCAGGGGAGCATCTCTGCGCCGACACCGGCATCACCGACGGCAAAACACGGGGGGGGAGCTGGAGGGGCTTGGGGCAAGGCGCAGGCGGGAGGAAAGGCGAAAACTGGAAAACAATAATAAATACAAAAATCTACCCTTTCAGGAAGGCTTGCAGTGACTGGGCACTGGCCTGAACCCAGACCAGCTGTGGCTCGGCGGGGACCTCCCTGCCCTGCCAAGCTCTGGCACCTAAAAACTGAGTGCTGGGTACCAGGAGTGACACCCAGCCCAGAACCAGGCGCTCCTGCGCTCCCAGGAAAAGCGAAAAAACGGAGAAGACCAGCAAGGAACCTCCCCATGGTCACACCTGCAGGGACAGGGTTTAGGATTTGGGCTGAGACGCGTGGCGGGCAGGAGACGGCGGCACTGGGGCTCCGGGCATCCTTTGCACAAGGGCAGACCAGCGACTGTCACCTCTGTCACCGGAAGGCTGTGACAGGAGCGGGGAATAGCTGCGTTCCCCACGCTCCCTGGCAGTTTACCTCCCTATTTGCTGCAGGGATGTGAAGATAAGGCATCCTGCCACGACTTTTCCAGGGTTGAACGGACTCGGTGCAAAGGGCACCGGCTGAGACCGGGGCCAGCGCTGAGCACGGGTTTTCAGGCAGGTGAGGAGCACGTGGGGATGCTGCAGGGACCAAAGGGTTTTGTTTCCAGCTGTCCCCTCATGATGTCCCAGCTCAGTGAGAAAATCAGAAACCTCCAATCCCGGGCTACTGGCTCAGAGTCGGCAGCCAAATGTTCACTAGCCCAGCAGCCTGCCTACAGCCAGGGTTTCAGTTCAGCCTTAGGGTTTTTTTTTTTTTGCACTTAAACCCTGGAAAAAAAACCAGCAAACGGGAGATGGCAGTTTGGGAAGGGCTCAGTTCAGAAACCAGGGCACGAACACTGCACGTGCACAGAAACGGGGGTCACCACACTGACCCTTCTCGCAACAGCGGTGTGGGTTCTGGGCAGCTGGCCAAGAGGCTGCTGACTTTTTTACATATAGATATGTGCATCTATCTATATATATATAAATACATAACCTTCCTCCCGAAACTGAAAACATGGCAATGCGTCTGCAGAGCTACCTCGGCGAGGAGGAGCAGGGTAGAGGAGCCTTCACCCTGCGCCTCAAAGCACTGCCGGGCTCGGTGCAGAAGCCCGGTCCCCGCTGCGAGCAATTAGCTTTTAGAAATGCATCGCCGTGGCAAACAGCAGGCTCAGGGCTGTGGGACACAGCACCCCTGGCTGCTTCTTAATTAAATACCCCGTTAAGGGGCTCGGTGGCAAGAGCAAGAGGTGCTCAGGGCTCTGCCAGACCAGGCTCTGGTCTGCGGGGAGGGCAGGGCAGGCAGCCGGACATCTTGCAGGCAGCTACAGGCTCCGTTTCGAATTGCGCTGTTTTGTTGCGGAGGATGCTACGGGGCTGTGGTTTGTAACCTGCTGCTGCCGAACCGCCTCCTCTCAAAAGAGCAGACCCTTTCCCTGCAGGCTCTGCTCCCGACCGGCAAAATCCATGACCTTTCTGGAGAGCGGGTACCTGTGAACTTCCCATGACCTGCTAATACCCTGGGTGCTGGCTGGATGAGGTGAAATGGGTAAATGGATGAAAAGAATTTCTGCTCTGAGGAACAGACAGATGTATTTATCTTCCTTCATGTCCTGAACTGTTGCTGGAGGATAATTTCTGTTGCTACAACACGATGCCTGCACAATGTGCCATGAGTGCTGCAATTGAGTTAGCAGGACGGGCAGAGCAACTGGCGTGTGTTCGGCCAGCTATTACTTTATAAATCGAGCCTTAAATCTGGAGCCAGAGCTCTGATAGATCTGTCTGCACCGCTCCCACTGGCCTCTGCTCCCATCGGTTGCTGCCAGCACCGCCGTTTGCTGATGTTAATTATTGCCTTTGCTGCCGGTTCACATTTGGACCACCGCATGGGTCCAAAAAGACAGTGCCTGGCCCTGTTTAAAGTACCTATTTATTTACGGTCCCACCAAAATCGCTTGTAGCCATATCAGAGAGTACCAATTTGAGGGGAGTTTGACAGAAAGCTGTATGCAATAGAAGTGTTCCTGAAAAGCCCTGGGGAGCTGAAGCACATTTACTCCATTTGGGAAAATTACGGAGAGTTTTTTTGTTTTACACCATCTGTTTTTACTCCCTACAGAAACCCTCAACCTCCCTTCATCACCCCATGAGCAAGGAGACTCAACCGAGATGGAGAGCAACGTATCCTCCGGGAACTGTACCAATCCCCAGATGTCCTTCCAGTCCACCCTGTACGCAACCACGTACACCCTCATATTCATCCCCGGCCTCCTGGCCAACAGCGCTGCCCTGTGGGTCTTGTGCCACCTCGTCAGCAAGAGCAGCAAAGCCATCATCTTCATGATCAACCTGGCCATGGCCGACCTGGCTCACGTCCTCTCGCTGCCCTTACGGATGTATTACTACATAAACCACATCTGGCCGTTTGGAAGTTTTCTTTGCCAGGTGTGCTTCTACCTGAAGTATCTCAACATGTACGCCAGCATTTGTTTCCTCACCTGCATTAGCATCCAGCGGTACCTCTTCCTCATCCATCCCTTCAAAGCCAGGGAGTGGAAGCGGTGGTACGATGCAGCCATCAGCGCTGCCGTCTGGGTCGTCGTCGGGGCGGCGTGCTTACCCCTGTTCGTAGTGAGGAGCCCAGCCCTGTCCAACAGCACAAACACGTGCTTCTCAGACCTGGGCGTGAAGCAGCTGAGCCCGGGAGCCTCCATCGCGCTGGTGACAGTGGCGGAGCTGTTTGGGTTTGTTATCCCCTTCGGCATCATTGCGTGCTGCACTTGGAAGATGTGGCAGTCCCTGCGGGAGTGTCCAACACAGCCGCAGCACACTAGCGAGAAGCAGAAGGCTTTACGAATGGTCTTGATGTGTGCAGTCGTCTTCTTCATCTGCTTCACCCCCTACCACATCAACTTCCCTTTCTTCATGATGGTGATAGAGAACATCATCCAGGACTGTGCCATTCACAGGAGCACGCTCCGCTTCCACCCCATCTCCCTCTGCCTGGCGAGCCTCAACTCCTGCCTGGATCCGGTCCTCTACTACTTCATGACCTCTGAGTTCCAGGACCAGCTGCTGCACCACAGCTGTGCTGCCCTGCGAGATTGGTTCGCGCGCCACGGGAGCAACATCTCCATCACCAAAACTGGCCGCAACATTCGTATGAAAAGGAGAAACCTTCCACGCTTGAAGTTTCAGTCTCTTCCCAAGTTCTTCAGACAAATAAACAGCATGGAAATGCCCACCGTACAGCCCGATGAGCTTCTGCTGGAGTCCATCTCTTGAAACATAAGCTGTGTCTCTCCATGTAGGTGCTTCTCATAGCTTGAGTGAAGATTGCGCTAGGACTCTAAATAAGTCTTGAATTATCCTTGTGTGTAACAGATGCCAGTACCTGACCTAGAAGGACATTTTGATGAGAAAAGGTTTGCTGGTCGTGTTGTTGGGGACTGTTTGCCTTACAGCGTTCTCCATCACTGATGTCAGGATTTCTCCTGTGCTGAACTGCAGACAGGTTTGGGTCCCCTCTCATTTCTGTTGTTTCAGTACTTCTACATAGTTGTCATTTTTGAAAATCCTTCTGAATCCTGAGTTGTAAGCGGGCGGCTCAGCCTCAGCGCAGCTCAGGAAGGTAGCACCAGGGGACCTTCAGCCCCAACCTGCAGCCCGTGACGACTTACGGCATCCACCGTGCTCGCGTGAGGCTCTAGATGAGGACAGTTAATTATCTCCAGGTAAACCAAACCTCTTTCCAATGCAAAAATCAAATCATCCGGACCTAATCTGGACTGCAAGACTACAACTTTCCCAACATATATCCAGCAAAGATTATGAACCTATATCCATATCAGTATTAAATGGACTTTGCAGATGAACTGCGTTCAGCTCCTGCTACTGAAAAAGGCTCCCAGAGCTGAGCAAGGGGGTCTGCCTGGCTCCTAGGAGCTACAGGGTGCTCAGCTGCTTACAGGGGGATGAATACGGCACAAGCAAAGAGGAGGAAGGATGAAGGACATCTCCCAGGGCGCATTGACTTGCTGAGACCCAGCGCGAGCTGCAGAATGGAGGACCTGTAGTTGACGTTGCCATCTCTTGTGTTGTTATTGGGAACCTTGTGTTATATGGCATTTTGCTAAAGCCTGTGGTTGCAGATTAAGATGTTATCCAAGCCTCTCTGTTTTGCTTTAGAAACCAGAAAAGGTTCTAGCCCTTGCTGGGTACTGAGAAAAGTTTACAAAAAACTTAAGCATCCTTAAAGCTTCAAGCTCTGGAGGAAATAAAATGATTGCAACATGTATTTTAGCCTTGTGGGTATTATTTTAAGTGCTTGTAAATAGCCTCGCTGCACACCACGTCTGCTCTCAGAGCAACGGCGCAATCTGCAGCGGGGGGTGGGGGTGGGGGATCCCCGCTTTGGGGCTCAGAGAGGCCCCGTTGCCACCTCGGCCCCTCACAGAGTGGCTAGCGCGGGGGCTGCGAGGTTTCCTCCTTGTGGGCTAAGGCATTGATGGCTTTAATCCCCCCAAAAACCCTCTGGGAATTATGTAAGTAAACGTAGGCAGAGGGGGTTTGATAGAAAACAGCTTTGCTGATGATTGGATGCACATTTCCAACCCGTGCAGCGTTTCTGGGAAGAGCAGGCGGTGGTTTACCCTCACGTTGCCAAGGCCGGTCTTAGAAAGACATGGGGAGATCCAGACAACCTGGAGGAGTTTGCTTTGGTACTCAGAGCGTGCCAGAGACTGGCAAAAACCACTGAGACGGGCGGAAAACACGTTCACTCTGTCCCAAATCTCCTCCTCTCGCCAAAGAAAAAAAAAAAAAAAANGGACACATTTTCCTTGTTTGCTTGGGAGGAAAAAAAATCGAGTTTTGAGGGCTGAAAAAAAAGCTGTTTCACATGGCAGAAACCCAGTTGCGTGCACAGGCAAAACAGGAAACCCAAGCAAAAGCTCAGTGATGCCGCAGCTGGCATCCCACAGACGCAGCCACCACAGACAGGACAAGTCACAGCACCAGCACCTTAACCGGGAGCGTGGTTTTAGCCTGCGAGCGTCTTTCAGGAACCGTACGACCCTGAGTAGCTGGGGTGGATGTCCAGGTAGCACTCAATAACCACGGTTCAATATTTATAGGTCCTACAGACTGACCACAAAGCCCATATAGCAGCTCCAACCTTACTGGCAGCACGAGCTCCAGGTTTCCCAGTAGCTCCAGTTACCGCTGGGACTTTGCCGGCTTGTTTTCAGATTGCACAGCTTTTCTGAAGTTTCTGCAAGGCAGCTTCACCCTTCCAAAAAGAAAACAGGAAAAAGAAAGCAAACTAGAACCTCTCGCTAATCTGTGGTGCAGAAAGACAAACACAACAGCAACCCTTCCTGGGGCTGCCCCTCGGGCTCGCCTGCGCCACAGGTTGCATTGGAAAAACAGCAGAAAAATCCCTGTCTGGGTCAGATGCACTGGACAGCGAGGATTTTGCTGGGTTTTCCCTGAGGAAATAATCTTTTTCCAGCACGGACCGGTGCTTTCTGCCCTTCAGAGGCCACAAGACACCTGCCAGCCCTCCGGTTTTATCACGGTGCCCCAAGTTCCACTACCACAAACACCCTGGCGGGGTGCCGGGACCCAAACCGCGGGGATTTGGGGTCAGCAGAAGCTCTGCCACCTGGACGCTGCATCGAGGGGGAGGACAGACGGACAAGGATGCTGCCGGTGCAGCCGTGCGAGAGCTGGGGGCGAGGGGCAGCAGGTCAGAGCGGGCTGGGGGACATCTGGCTCTACAAAGTCCCTAAGAAGATTTAGGTAAAAAACCTGCAGCTTTGAGGATCTGCTTGGCCGAGGCCAAGGCGTGAGGTAACTTCTTACCAGGGAAAAGCTCCAGGTTGGAGAGAAGGGACGGGGAGCTGACACGTGGGGAGGAGAAAGCAGGATGAATTAAAAGCTTTTCAGGATTCCTCTCAAAGCTGTTACCTGTGGGCATTAAACCTTTCAGTCACAGGTTTTCAGCCAGTAATCACCCCAATGCTGTGCTTTACCCTCATTAATTTTCAGGTAAGGGTAATTTCCAGGTAATTACAGACCCTGGCCCCTCGGTCCCACCTACCATGCCCAGCTATTCACACCGACAAATCCACGGCATGATGCTCGGTCTGCCAGGTGGCCTCCGCCAGCCCGAGAGCTCAGACCGATGAGGTGCTGGCGATGATTTTGGCCGTGACGATTTCCTCCCCAGCAAGGCACACGGGCAGGACGGCTCCAGAAATGCCGCCCACCGGGAAGGGCGAGAGGCTGCAGCGGCAGGGAGGGCTGCAAAGCTGGCAGCTCCGCCGGACCTCCACCGGCACCAACAACACCCGCATATCCTCAGTTTTCACCTGCAATTAATTACTCTGTACAGCTTAATCCTTCACAACCGGCTTTGACTAGAAGTGCTTAGTTGCTTTTACACGTGCGTTCATCCATATCCACGTACACCCCTCCACACATACCATACTTTTATATATATTATGCAATCCTTTGGAATAACTGAGCAGCCGTCTCTGGTGCACAATGCTTCCTAGGGCACCGCACGAAAGGAGGGAAGACTGCTCTTCTCTTTGCTAAAAATACCTTTTCCCTCCCTCCATGACCGCATACTTCCAGTCCAGCCCCAGCAAAGCGACTTTGCCTCTGGAAAACCGCTCAGCCTCAGCACCACCTACCCGGGAGCGAGACCCAGACTGCTGATTTTTGGCCCGCTGCTGATAGCCAGCACTGCTGGCAACGAGCTGCTGCTCCATCCACCCACCTCACGCTGCAGAGAGAGGAAAGCGCTGTGCCTGCAAAGGAACAAACGCACCGACACCTTCAATTCTGTCTGCAACCTAAAGGCGCAGAAAGCAAATTTTGCTGCTTTAAACCAAGCCGAGCCAGGGAGCCGTTTTCCAGACAGTCATGATTTCATCGGACTTGAGTCCAATTTTTTTGGTTCACGGGCTCAGCCAGCAGCACCCTGCAAAGCCGGGGTGCCTGATGTTCAACCGGCCAGCACCGTTTCAGAGACCCAGGGACGTCTGTCAGTCCCTCCTGCACTGCAGGGTCCTGTTCGCAGCACGAGGGAAAGGGTTTTGGGAACCGTGGCGATGCCACGGCCGCGTTCAGCACCGCAAGGGTTAGCTCTCCTCCGAGAGCAGTCAAAGCCTCAACCTTGCAGCAGTCAGCAAGTCCTTGCCCCACCGAGCGCTCAGTCTTGCTCCTCTTAAGGGGATTTTTTTTTTTTTTTTTTTTTTAAAAGAAATTTTCCCTGCTGTAGGCGGATAGGGAATGCACCGAGGCTGGGGAGGAAAATCCAGAACTTTTTAGCCCCCGGCGCAGTGAAAGCCGCAGGGCTGCATCCCTGGCTCTGCACGAGCCCCAGCGATGCCGCGAGCTGTGGGCGAGAGCCAGGACACCCACGGGCAGCGGGGCCAGAGCCCGGCTCCCCCTTTGCAAACACGCTCCTGCCCTTCCCCGGGCTCCTCCTGGGTCATCACCGGCCACGTGGAGAGCAGACACGTAACCTGTTCTCAGAAGTTATTTCTATTAAACTGTCCACACAGACCTCAGCTGGTTTTGTCTGAGGATCTCCTACAAGGCCATGAAGCACAAGCTCAGATGAACTGAAAAATTCCGATTTTTATAAGATAAAATGCAAGTATAAGACAAGACATAAGTAATAAGAAAAATAAGATGAAATTTTATCTTTCACTGTGAAAGAATTGCTTTGTGACTTGGTGTCCAGCTCCAAGTTCTCCTGATTTTTGGTGGCCCCAACGATGGCAGGTTTGGGGAACGGTTCCACCGTGCGCCCCGTGCCGGGGGACAGCACGACTCCGAGACTGGCATTCGGCTGCCGGTAAAGGCGAGCTGGGGAAGGCACCCTCGGGCTCCCACCCACGCACCCCAAAAAGGGGCCGACCCGGTGCCGCCACACGCAATGGCTCCTGGAGTGACGGGAAACGGGATGGATGCTGGCAGCAGCGCACGCTGAGCACAGCACCAGCAAAACAGGATATGGTTATGCCGTGAAAGGTGTTTCTGAAACAAAAAGTCGATCTGTACAGTAAATACACTCGCTGCCCCAAGTGCAGGCTATGCTTTCTTATAAATAGGTTGGCTTCTGCGGAAATGAAAGTGCAAAATTGAGCATCCATCACACTTTTTTTTTTTTTTTTTTTCCCTAATCAAACAAGACATCTTCAGAGCCCAGGTGGAGCTGGGTGGTACTGCTGCTGTTTGGGGGACTGGCCTCGACTCTGCGGACTGTTAAAGTGGGGTCCAAACCAGCCCCTCGGCCCCACGCTCCCCTTTGCGGAGCCGGGGGGTGCCAGGGTCACGCAGGGAAAGGCTGCCGGGACAGGAGCAGGGCCTGGGGACTGCCAGGTTTCACATCACATAGTTTTGGGGTGGGAGGGGAAGGAAATAAAAGGTTTTACTTTAAATCACTATGGTGAAAACACTTTGCAAAGCATAAGAACACAGGGCAGAAGCAGCTGCTGGGAGGCGCTGGCAAGCACAGGGAAAATTTTGCATCCCAGATCCCACTGCAATTACAGAAATGCTCCAGGACTAACATGAACCATGCCAGCATCCTCCACCGAGGTCTCAGCACATCGCCCAGGAGACTCCGCAAGCGCGATAAGCCCCGTTTAAGCAATAAAGCCCAAACCTCTGCTGGTTGTAGTCCAACCGCACCAGCGGCTTAATCCATCCCCGCACCCAGGGGACAACTCTGCGGTAAAGATCCCACAGTGCTGAAAGCTCTGGCTCCCACACAAGATTAATTAAGGCACATTAAGTAATCAGTAAGCTTCAAAAAAAAAAAA
>VXBL01005127.1:251352-309400 GCA_013400195.1 Aramus guarauna
AAAAAAAAAAAGGCTAGAAGCTTCAACTAGTAGGAGTATTAGTTGCTGAAACAGGCAAATGCTCGTGTGTTTTGGGAGGTGCAAGCTGCAAAGTGCCAGCGAGGAGCTGTGCCACCGCAGGGATGACAAACCTGGCACGCTGTGGGGCTATAAAAGCCCACGATGTGCCCAAGAGATTAATTTGCTATAAACCACAATAAAAAAAAAAAAGTATACAGAGCTACAAAACCCTGCTATAAGTTGGAATTGTTATAGGAGTGTAATGCTTCAAAGGAGTGGGTGTCACCGGGACCCTGATTCCTGCTGCAAGAGCGTGAGGCCACGGGGGGACGCGGCAGTGGACCGCACCGACTGCTCCCGGGCATCTGCACAGCACCTCTGCGGAGCTGCAAACCTCCCCGAGGCACGCTGCAAAATAAGCCCTGGTCTCCCAAGCAGACATGCTAGAAACATGAATGAATGAAAATAAAACGTTACAAATAATTTTAAGAAGAATTGCTGCAGAAGGGGTTAAAAAACCCCTCACTTTTTCAAAACAAGTTAAATCAAGATTCCTTGATCCCTGTTGATTTTATTTTTTTTTAATACTTCTTGAGCTCGAGTCCCCAGATGGCTAACTACAGAAGTGCTACTTTTCAAAATCATGAAGCCACCGAGCGCAGAGGCGTGGGCGAGCAGCTGGTGCCGCGGCCAGCACTGCCCTCTGCTGATGGCCACCACCGCCCCAGCGGCCAGCGGCCACCGAACCAGAGGGCCACGGTGGCTCAGGAACGTGGCGATGGGCGACACGGCTTCACAGCACAAGAACGCATTTGGAAGAGAGGAATCCTCGGCTCCGGCCCTGGTTTGCCCCGCACGAGCTGTGGAAAACCACTGAATAAGAAAATAACGACCATGGAGAACCTCCCGCTTTTGGGGAAGCCCGAATCAGACCACGATCAGCTTCAGCGTGACTTTCCAAAGCCCCCCCTCCAAAAAGCACGGGGTGCAGGGGCACAAACATCCAGATGACAGCAAAGCAACCTTTCTCAGAAAGCTGAAGGGAGAGGAAAATAACTGATGAAGCATCTTGCCTCATCAGCTGGGTGCCCTGAGCAGAAGGGGGCTCTGCAAGCCGGTGCTTGGCCGCGGGAGCCTGCACCGCTTCGGCAGGTGCTGCCGGGGTGTCGAGCCCCTGCACCCCCCCATCCCCCGGCAGCAGGGGAGGCTGTTGGGGCAGCAGCAACCTCGCAGCAACTGCCACGCCGCAGCGGCGGTTTCCAAAACACCCCAAACCCTACGTTGTCTGTAATATATATGTATCTCTCTAACTAGAGAAGAAAGAAAGAAAGGAAAAGGGTCAGGTCCAGCTCGGCCCCACGGGCAGGAGGAAGAGCACAGGAGGTGCTGCCAGCGGGGAGAGCCCCGCTCCCCTCCCGCGTGGGTGCAGGCTGCGGCTCCCGGCAGTTGCACTTTTGCTTTGCACGTCAAGAGGGGTGGGGAGCCGCTGCCGGCACCCGTGGACCGGGGCCCCCAGGGTCACACCGGAGCAGCCCGCCAAGACAGCAAAGGTAGGACTGATATTCTTTTATCACCGGTGATCTTTGGTTCAGGCTAGCAGGTTTAAATTTTGCTTTTTTTTTTTTAAATTTTATTATCACAACATAGACTCCGTGCCTCTTCCTACTTGCACGAGAAGTGCTGAGGGGGGATGGGGACACCCTACCAAGAGGCGGGGGGGGTCCAGCATTAACCACCGACCCCCGTGAATCTCCAGAAGTAAAAGAGGAGAAGTGAGGAGATGCAGGCTAAGCCCAGGTACGGGTGAGGAGCCAATATCTCCATCTATGAGAAGAGCGAGCTCCTGTAAGCGCTCATGAGATGCTCGGCATGTCTGAGGGAGAGGCGGGTATGGCTTAAGCCAAAACAGCCAGCCATGAAGTTTCAAACTGTATTTTCTGTCACGGTTACACAACTATCAAGAAGCTGCTTTTAAGAATCACACCAATGGAGCAATTCTTACCTGTTGCAAAACCCACAGCTGCTTTGGAAGGGACTTGTCTCTAAGTGGACTTTTTGTGGCCATACAGCCCCATCTCCACAAGCTCAGGGAGAACTGGTCTGATTTACTCATTCCTCCGGGTCTCGCTTGGGTTCAATCTCACTGTATTTGTGCAACCGATTTTCTTAAGTGGCCTGGTCTTTACAAGATGCCGTAGGCTGACTTTCCACCGGCAATTTTCCACTTAATCAGAAGAACCAGGGCAGGGAGGAGGCAGGGTTATCTGTGCCACCAGCCCGGTCAGCCCAGGCTGTGTGTGTGTGTGGGGCGTGCGCCGACGCTTTGGGTGGAAAACTCCCGGCTTTGGTGCTGGTTACCATGCATGTCGACCAGGGACATCAGGGTGTGCCAGGAAGGGAGAAGGGGGGGGCAGGGGATTAGGCTAATACACAGCACGGCTGCTCCGGGTTTATTTTCCCTTTTTAACCAGGATAAACATTAACAAGGGAGGACAAGAGCTTTTGCAAAGGATTAAGAGGTGAAAGCAGCGTATTTCACATGGCGTTAAACCAGAGCGTTTATTTTTTCCTGCACATTCTTGGAATTTACCCAGCCAAAAATCCCCCTGGTCTCCCCAGCTGCCTGCCCGCCTGACTCACCGCCCAGCTGGCCGTCCACCACCACAGCCCAGCCCTCCTTCCCGGGGATCCGGCCCCACAGCCCCTTCCCAAAACATCAGCGCCAGAGCAGGAGTCCCCCTCGGGCAGACGCCGGCAGCTCCGACACTCCTCCCAGCACGGACATGGGCGGAAAGGCAGGGAGCACAGGCCAGGCAGAGCACAGGCATGCCACGGAAACACCGTTACCTTCATAATGAGCAAATGAGAAATCAGTGACAGAACAACTAGAAAGAAACCTTTTCATTCCAGCACTAGAAATATCCCTTTTCATTCCACTGCACCCATGCCCCACAGTCCTAACCCGTAAAATCTCGGCCGTTTCACTACTTTTCCCCTGCAACAAACGTTCACCACCTTTAATGACTCACGTTTCAGGTAACCACAGAAATCGGACGGGATGAACAGGCACTTGCTCTGATGCTCTGCAACTGAGCCAAACCGAAAAAGCCGCTCTCATCCATATTGCTTTGCAAACACCGCTTTAGCAAACATATTCCGGCAACTCGGAGTATGTCTGGAATGTGGTGCAGAACAGATGCTGGGTGAAGGGAGGGATGCTCCGGAGGCCGCTGGTACCCAGGCTGGGAGCGCAGGGGTCAGGGATCCTGCTGTGTCAGGACAAGCACAGCAAAACACAGGAGACCCTGAGGATGCCTAACAAAAACCCTGCAGCCTCTGCGGGCAGATGCTACCAAAGAAGAAATAAGAGAGGTTGCCACAGTTAGCCCAGCAAAAGGCAACGCTGCTCTGATGGAAGAGGCTAGAAACCCCAAACACCTACCAGAAAACTGCTTCAAGGCAAAATAGCCTTTATCCTCCCCCGAAATCCTTAAAAATAACAAAATAGCAATCCAATGCAACGATCGGTTTATACTTCCATTATTTCTATTTTCAGTTAATACCTGTTAATTACTACTACCAGTAGTTATCGCCACTAAAGTGGGACAGCAGCACCTCAGGTGACATAAAGCCAAGTGGTTTCCAGGAGAAGCCCAGCACAGGACACCGCTGCCCTGGTCCCTGGGCCAGCCCCACGTCCCCGCACCGCCGGCCGACTGCCCAGAGCCACCACCGCACTGCATCCGCTTGCACAGCTTCAGCAGGAAACTAAAGCTCTATTTGAAGTTACCCCTCTGCGTGTTCTCCTTTTCTTTTAGGGTGTGGAGGAGAAGGAGGAAAACCAGAGGAGAGGTCCCAGTCAGCAGCAAACCCCAGCCTCCCCCCAGAAGGGTAAGTCAGCAGATGACACCAGATACAGCACCAGCTGCTGCTCTGTCACCTCTGCCACAGGCTTTACATGTTTTCACAGCCTAAATACCAGCCTGTGCACCCACGGCTCGACTGGCCCAGCAGTGGTCCTTGCAAGGAAGCTGCTCGGGGGCAGGATCTGATCTCCTACCCTGACACAGGAGGTGTTGGGCAGCACCCCAGGTTCCCTAAGGATCTGAGCTCCAAGAGGGGAACCAGGACACGATGGGCAGCACCTACAAACAGTACCTGACCACGGGCTGCTTTCCTCCAAGCTGGTTTAAGGGCCTCCCCTCCACCGCGCTGGGTTTTAAGAGCTGCTATGGTTTTGCTTCATGGGGTGAAACCCACAGGATTTGGTAACAAGGGGCCTGGGTTGACCCGGGCGGTTGTAACAACCCTCAGGTGAGGAGCCTCGTTACCCACGGAGGGTGTGATGGGCTCCGATGGGGGATGGGGCAGAGCCCTGCTGCATCCCAGGCCCATGGGTCTTGTGGCTGTCAGCGACTGCTCCCACATCCCCGGCTCTTGCGCCACTTCATACGGATACACGGCTGCCCCGCAGCGTACAGAAAATACTTTACACCACACGTGCCCAGAGTTAATGAGCGTTAACAAGCCCTGGTTGTAAAAGCTAGCTACAAAACTTACCTGGTGCTTCCGACGCATTACGTACAACCAAGAAGTGTTTGTCTAGTGCCGACGTGGCTAACCGTGGGGTCACCTTGGCAAGACAGGGAAGGAAAAACCAGTTGGGGAAAGAAGGAAGCTGGGCCTGGGGAAAGTCTCGCACCTACCGCTGCAGCCAGCCCCCTGCCCTGAGGGGAAGCGAGCGCAGAGCATGCGAAACAAAATTTCCTCTTTCTGGAGCTTTTTTTAGCATCCTGCTGGTTTTTACATAGCACATTTGGCTGAACTTTACAATGCTACTGCTCGGGATTTCCAAAGCACAGTTTCTCACATTGCTGTGTTTTTACCTCCCCTCCAAAGGCAGCAGCTCTCACACGGGCGTTTCTGGGCGCCCTGGTCAAGCACCCCCACTGCTCCCCGGCTTTAGCTGGGCTTTTTGGGACCCCTCGTGCTGTGGGTTTGCAGCCCCAGGGAGAGGCAGAAGGTGCTGCAAATGCATCCCTGCCCTGGGGCTGGGCTGGAGGGAGCAGAGGAGGGTGTTGCCGGAAAGATGCTGTGCAGTGGGGATGGGGAAATGCAGGCACTGGGGGGGGGCAGCAGGAAAAATGCTAGTGTGCACGTGTGTGCACGTGTGTGTGTGTGCACTGGGCTGTGAACAGACAGTTGGGCTGCGACTGCACCTTGGCCCCCCTCTGTGTGTCTCATGGCCCAGGAATGGAGGCAGGGTGGATTTACCCACCCGGGAATGAAGCCAGAGGAAAAGGAGCATGATTCAGCCTCCCTGACTGGGTGACAGGACCCCTGGGCAAGGGATGAGAGGAAAGGCAAGCTTGTTTAAAAAAAAAAATTAAAAAATCACCGAGTGACGCAGGTTTAGGGCTTTATCTCGCAAATGCCCCTGTAGAAGCTGCCCAGCCCGGCGTAGCCCTGCCGAGCAGCGTTCACAGAGCGGTGCCAGCTGGGCACACGTGCATCTGCAGGAACGGGATATCTCCATGGGTAGCGAGCGATGGCACTGCAAAGTCACCCGAGCTTCTCGCTGCTGGTGCTTCAGAGCAAACTTCAGACAAGAAGTTGAGACATTAGTTTTGCTCGGACACCCTGGCAGGACCTTCCCTGGATGGGAAGCCCAGATCCATCATGCTGAGGAGTTTGCTGTAATGGTGAAGTCGGGCACGTCTTCACAGGACCTCAGTATCGCCACAGAGAACCAACCTGAAAGTCAGCATCCCTCCGTTCCTCTATAAGTACCGGTCCCCCAGCGCAGCCTGCTCTGCCTGTACCTATACTCAGCGTTTTGTCAAGCCCAGCAAGGCAATTTCCATCCACTCAGGGAGGATATTCTGGTTTTGGCCAACTGGTTTGGCTCTGTCCCAGTGCAGAGGAGTAGGGAGGAATCTCCCCGAAGCGGGTGCCACTTGCAGGAAGCCCCGGAGGGGTTAACCAGCTGCCGAGGGCGAGCTCGGAAGGCCCAGAGAAGCCCAGGGCATGACAGGTACAGCCAAAACCCAGCCGTGTCCCCACCCCCCTCCTAGTTACTTGTGCCCGTCAAGCTCCAGCAACTGGAAACCGAAGCCCTTGGCCCAAGTTACCCACCAGTGAGTGACTGGTAAAACCGAAGGAGTAGGTGAGCACCAATTAGTTCTCCTGTATGAGGAAGAGATTACTCACATTTCTAGAATTAGTCATACAGGTTTGTGCATCGGAGGTTGGGCAGTGAATTAATAAAAGAATTGGAAAGTCTTTGAAAAGAAAGATAATTAAATTAACTCTATGGCTTGTTAATTGTCGCTTCTGAAGTTTAACGGGATTATTTCACAAGCCGTTTTGCTCTATGGTTATGGTAGATCCTGGCTCAATGGAAGACAGGAAAACCTCTCAGTCTCACTGGACTCATTACTCAGTGGTATGCAAGAGAAACTGCACAAGTGGGCACAGAAAAGCTGCTTCCCCCCCCCCAACGGTTTCCTTTTGCGGAAGACTTTCTGTTTCCACCCAAAACTACTTCAAAGTTTTGGTGCAATCACACTGGCAAGTGTTTAACATCAGCTTCATTAACAGATGTTCACATTTTAATGCCTAAAAGCACAGGACAAAACCTCGGGACTGCAGCAGGATATAATTTTGCCTTTATAAATGTGCCTTTGGCATCTTGGCTGGTACCTACAAACTTCCCACTTAGACCTGTAGGTTAATTCTTCATTCTGGAGCAAAAAGCAAACCTGAGAGAGCTTGGACAGAGGTCTGAATTTCCTCTATATTAATCAGATCTAGGTTAGGTTTTTTTGTGTCTGATAGATTCAGATAATATCTGCTGCTTACAATGCAAACAATGTTTAAATAAAGTCCACCTACAGTCACCACAGTGATGATATCTGGTATTTCCAACAGCCAGAGCAGTCACATGCACAAGATGGGTAAAGGAAAGTCTCAGAAAAAAGTTGTGAGCAAGTCAAATTAATATAATGCACATAGTTCTGCAGCAAAAAGTGTTCAGTAAACGGGCTGTTTGTCCCTGCTTGCATGCAAGTACATTTTAGATTCCATTTATTAAAGTTAAATGAAAAAGTTGACCCCCAGTTTGGTGAAAGGCACTGCCTTGGGACTTCCACATCGCTGCTGCACCAGTGAAAAACGTTCATTTCTCAGGCGTGTGTGTCAGGCTCATTTACATAAGGAACAGATTTCGTTCAGTCATCTTCTCGGCTGTCCATAGCCATGCTGTGGGTGGGAAAGTTTCTGAAGGGCTTTTCTGGGAAGACCAGGAGAGCGTTAAACTCATGAGTGCTGTGTGAGGCAGGAGCACCCCCCTGCCCACAGGCAGCGAGGAGGGATGCAGGCACAGCGGTCACCAGAGCACCTGCAATTGGGGTGACTTTGCTTGGCGGTACAGCACGGGAGGCTGGTTTGTAGCAGCAATTAAACACATTTTCTCTTTATCCCTCAGTGGTTTTGCACCTCCCTGCCCTAGGTGAGGCATGGCACCTGTTAGGCAGGAGAAGAGCTGACCACCACAGATGCCACTAGCAATAGGTTTCTGCTAGAGAGATGCTCCTACCGCTCTTGTGAGCTTTCCTGTACCTTTTGCTTGGTAAGACCCACGTCTCCCCGCAGTGTTATAACTGCACTGTTCTGTCTTTCAGCTGTGGGGCCACGTCGGTTGTCAAACTCCCGTGTTGAGGGAGGTGGCCGAAATGCCACCCAAAAGGTGACAGAGGTGCAGCTCTGGTGACGAACTGTCGGCTGCTGCGGCGCACGACGATGCATTTCTGGGTGTGGATCCTCTCCCCGTCAATCCTGCAAGCAACTAGAGTAAGGTCTGGTAACTTCTGAAAAGAACATGAGCAAAGCACGCAAGCAGGACTTCAGTTAACTCACTCACCCCATAACGAAGCTCCTCCCCAGAGTGGACCCGACGATCTGGTAGCTGAAGCCTCCCACACAGATGCTGAACCTTTTTATTTCAGCACCGACAACCTGAGGACAACCTGGCTGCAGGACACGAGTGAGGAACATGTTATCATGCCGGGGCTGAGCACGGACCTGGAGCACAACCATGACGAACAGTTCGACCTGCAATGAAACAGACCTCAAGCCCTACTATGCGATTACATACACTTTCATCCTGATCCCTGGACTGATAGGAAACACATTAGCTTTGTGGGTCTTTTACGGGTACATGAAAGAGACTAAAAGGGCCGTAATATTTATGATCAATTTGGCCATTGCGGACTTATCGCAGGTTTTGTCCTTGCCCCTGAGGATTTTCTACTACTTGACTGGGACATGGGAATTTGGAGGAGGTCTCTGCATGCTTTGCTTCTACCTGAAGTACGTCAATATGTACGCAAGCATCTACTTCTTGGTTTGCATCAGCGTAAGACGATACTTGTTTCTTATGTACCCATTCAAATTCAGCGACTGCAAACGCATCTGTGATGTGTATATCAGCATCATTGGGTGGGTTGTGGTCTGTGTTGGCTGTCTGCCTTTCCCGCTTCTCAGACTTCACCAGGATGTTAAAAACACATGCTTTGTGGATCTCCCCGTAAAGGAAGTTGACCTTCCCATCTCCATTGCAATGATGACAATAGGTGAATTGGTGGGGTTCGTAACACCCCTACTCATCATCCTATACTGCTCCTGGAAGACTATCTTATCATTAAAAGAAAAAAATTCTGCTTCACATGACCTTGGAGAGAAAAAAAAGGCTTTAAAGATGATTCTCACCTGCGCCCTGGTATTTCTGATTTGCTTTGGACCTTATCATATCAGCTTTCCACTCGATTTCTTTGTCAAAACCAAAAAGATTAAAAACAGGTGTGTCCAGAAGGTGATCTCGGTGTTTCATGTCGTAGCTTTGTGCCTTGCCAGCTTGAACTCCTGTGTGGACCCAGTCATCTACTACTTTACTACAGATGAGTTCAGGAGACGCCTTTCCAGGCAGGATTTGCAAGACAGCATTCAGCTCCACAGCCTCAGTTATGTGAGGAAGCACTCCAGGGATGTGCTCAGGGAGGACGCCATGGACTGCTAGCACTGGTCTTCCCCAAATGGCTGCCAGGACTTCAAATGTTCACTATATTTTGGGGTTTTCCTCAATTTTTTTTCCCCTCAGGACACTGACAGCAACAACTCAGACAAGGTTCTGCTGATTTCAGTGAGGGTTGGAGAAAAACAAACAAAATCCTGCCAAAACCCAACCTGACTGAAAATATGTTGATTTAATACTTTGGTTGCAATTTTTCTCTGAATATAAATAACACCGTGCAATTCCCGCAGGCCCCATTTCTAAGCTGGGCAGCCAGGAGCAGGTAGCTTTGGCAGTAGGAGAAGGACCCGTGGCGAGAGGTGATGCTGTGCACTGTTGTCACCGGTGGGGCCGTTGCCCCATCCTGGTGACTCACCCTGGATTCAGCAAGAGGCAGCAAAGATTCTGAGGTCTTTCTATGCAGAGAGAATTTGATCCTAAAAATTACTAGCTGACACAGTATGATATATTTCTGAAGCAAAAGTCCAGCTGTGACTAATTTCTATGGAGAGTGCCAAGAACCTGCCTCAAGCCACGATGACCACGAAGTGAGGAGAATAACGTGGCCCCAAAGGACTTATTTAAATGATTACCAAGCCTCCATTCTGGGCTGCAGCAAATGACATACCCCCAAATCACAAAGTCATTGAAGTGTCCAGACACTATTTTTCTGCCATCAGTTCCCATTTCTGGCTCAGGCGCCACATGGTTTGAAGCCTTGGATAAGCTTTAACCACGAGGCTGTGCTTTGAGGCTATTTATTCAGGCTAGATGCCCGTCAAGTCTTTCAGGTCCTCTTTTCACCCAAGATGGAGCAAATTATTTCCCTTTCACTGATAACTGATCCTGCACCAACGCATCTACTCTTCATTAACAGCGGCGTGATTAAAATGCAGTCAGAGGAACCAAACCTTTCTCAAGTTTACTGTACCGAGAACTCACTATAAGCAGAGTCAAAGGTGCCACCAAACAGGCTATGAGGGATTTTTAAGAAAGGTTCAAATGTGGATGTATTTTTAATAATAATTTCTTTAAACTCAAACAACAGAAGCTTTGGGCTTGACTGGTATTTCATTTGCACCTTCTTGTAAGATTTATTTTTCCGGGAACATTTGAAATGTTACATTTTGAAATGAAAAATACTGTGGTGGTATTAGGTTTTATTTAATGCAAATATTGTTTTATAGATTTAATTTATAAATATATATATATTTTGTAGAAAAATTATCACAGAATCATAGAATCGTTTAGATTGGAAAAGACCTTTAAGATCATCGAGTCCAACTGTTAGCCTAGCACTGCCAAGTCCACCACTAAACAACGTCTACGTGTCTTTTAAATACCTTCGGGGATGGTGACTCAGCCACGTCCCTGGGCAGCCTGTTCCAGTGCCCTGGTCCTGCTGGCCACACTCTTTGTGATACAAGCCAGGATGCTGTTGGCCTTCTTGGCCACCTGGGCACACTGCCAGCTCGTATTCAGCCAGCTGTCGACCAACACCTCCAGGTCCTTTTCCACCAGGCAGCTTTCCAGCCACTCTTCCCCAAGCCTGTAGCATTGCCTGGGGTTGTTGTGACCCAAGTGCAGGACCCCCGCCACCGAGCCTTGCTGAACCTCACACAACTGGCCTCAGCCAATCGATCCAGCCTGTCCAGATCCCTCTGTAGACCCTTCCTACCCTCCAGCAGCTCAACACTCCCACCCAACTCAGTGTCATCTGCAAATTTACTGAGGGTGCACTCAATCCCCTCATCCAGATCTTTGATAAAGATATTAAAGACAACTGGCCCCAGTACTGAGCCCTGGGGAACACCACTCCCCCTGGTTCTTACCCATCAACAGGCAAACCTATTGTCACCATCATCAAGCTCTAGACAGTCAAACCACCCTCTAACACACAGGGCCACCCCATCGTCTCTCCTCCCTTACCTACCTCTCCTGAAGAGTTTATAGCCATCCATTGCAGCACTCCAGTTGTGCAAGTCACCTCACCATGTTTCCGTGATGGTAACTGCATGATGTGAATCCCAGGAAGCATTTTTTTCTTTTTAAAAACCCTTCTATATAGTGAAACAAAACTCCATCACCTCATCCCTACAGGAGTCTGAGCTTGTGTGCGTGTACCTGAGTGTGTCGACTGAGTAAGCACTGCTAATTCATGGAAACCACAAAGCACATTGTAATTTGTTCACAGCAATGCAAGAGTATTTATGATACTGTTACATATGATTAAAAAAATCCTTTAAAAAAAATTAAATGTAATTCTTGGCCCACTCTCCCCTCTGTAATTGCCTGCATCACCAATACACACTTACGTGGACCAACGTGTGGCAGCACTTGGACTGCCAACACTTCTCGAGAGCCTGTAGAACATTTTAGATGCCTTTTCAAAATTATTTTAACCTCCTCCTTGCACTGGGGAAAAAAGGAAAACGCTGGCTTGCAAAGGGGCAAAACGCAGTGCTGCAACCTGCCAGCAGCTCATCTGCCCCCCACGAGAGGTTTACCAAGCCAACGTGAAATCCTATAGCTGAAACCCAGCACCAGCACAAGCCCATCACCGTTCTTTGTGGCTGCTGTCTGTCCCCAGCTGCATGGGTAGGGAGTAGGATGGCCCCGTACAACCCCCCAGAGCTACTTTCAGCTTCCTAGGGGAAAAGATGTTACACAAAGCAGTGTCAGAAGTTCAGAAATTGTTCAATGACAAAAACCTCAATAAGCTTAAGTTTTTGCACTTAGAAAATACTGTGGGTGCGACATGAGCTGTTCCCCTGCTGCCATAGCAATGTGGTTTATTCATATTAGTATTAACGGTCTCTTTTAACAGGAAGTCAGCTGTAATAGTTGCAGTAGCTCACATGAGCCAAATTCAGGAGAGACCTGCCTGCCCTCCCCCTGCCACAGCATCTCTGCTCCCAGCAGGATTACTCTGATTAACAAAAGGTGCATTTTCATGCCCTGTTGATGGCTGAGGATCCATGATACCAACCCATGCTTGAGCCCTGGAGCAATCCCACACCAGCAAAGAGATGCTCTGCTGCATTTCCGCCACCCAAGCCTCCAGTGGGGACAGCACATGGCACAGAGGAGGTTTGGAGAAGACAAGTAACAACCCACCACTGCAGCAGCAAGGAGCAGTTGCTGCTTGACCATTTTTCTGCCCAGCTTCAAGCTTTGAGCTAGGCAAGATCCAATTCTTCACCTGGACCTGCTCAGCTCTGGTTGCAGTTCTCCATTAGCCTGTTCAAAACCAGCAGAAGCTGATACTCCCACAGAAATCTTTTCTCCAGAAAGCCTTTTGAGTAAGAAATCTGGTCTGCAGCACTGGACTGGGAATCTGAATGACAGTGTAACTGAGAGCAAAAAATAACCAGTCCCAGAACATCCCCTTTATTCTGCAGGAAGTACTTCTGCTGGTTGCTCCAGAAGCACCTCTCCCCCGAGAGGGCTGTCATTGCCGAGAAGCCAAGCAGCGAGGGCTCTGCCAACCACCTCACCAGGCGGACTTTGTGCTGAAGTGCCACGTGGCTTTTTGACACAGAGTTAGGTTTAATTTGCGCTGGGCCAAAGGAAAAGATATTGTGGCAACAGTGCAGACCCAGGGAAGGTCTTGGGGGATGCCGGGGACCTTAAGCTGTTCAGAAGCAGCATCGAGGTTTTTGTGGGAAGTCTTATTTATACACGAAACAAGGAGAATGAGAATGACACAGTTCTAGGTGGAAGCAGAGCTCTCGGTGTGTTTCTGAAGGCCACACATTGCAGCCCCCCCATTTCCACCGACTCCCACACAGCCACATGCCTCCAAACCCACATGCTGTGGAAAGTGCAGGCATCGCCTGCAGCAGCTGCAGATGATTTCATCACACCTCAGGCACTGCTTCTCACAGCTTCCTTTGTGTCATTGTCATCGTGAGAAGAGACACGATAGGGTGGTTGGTTTGGGTTTTTTTTTTTTTTTTGCATGTTGAGACTGAAAACCGTACTTGCAAGCAAAGGCTGCCTCAGAAGTGGGAGAGCACATGCCTGTCCCTCTTCCCATTCTCCTCTCTACGCCTTCACCAGATGGTTGCATTGAGCCAGATTAGAGACCACCGAAGCGGCTCACTTGCTGCTGATGGTGGGCTTGGGGAGAGTGTCGAAACACTGGGCTGGGGGCAACAATCCTGCCTGGGCACAGCCGTCCTCCACTGCTAGCTATGGGGCTTCCCACAGCAGCACTAAAAGCATCATTCTCCAGAGCAACAAAAACCTCTTTTCCAATCTGCTTGACGAACGTACACCTGAACCTGCCGATCCCTTAAGGCCAGTGGCAATGAATTCCCAGTTTTAGTTATACACACATTGCTTGGAAACATACCACTCTTGCTTTGAGCCGGCCACCAGACAGTATCTTTCGGTGTCCCTTCCTCTTGCGTCATGAGCAGCCGGTTCCCCTTTCACCTCTGCATGACTCGTGCCTCAGTGGAGGTGAGGTCTCACACGCACTCAGGACACCCTGCCGCCTCCTGCTCCCACCCAGAGGAGTCAGGGCCATGTGCTGATGGCTGTGGCATGGATCCTCCAACATCTCCAGTGTCTTCTTCACCTCCTCTGCCATCACCAGCCATTGCCCGTGAGCTGTCCACGTAACTCAAAAGATCTCCTTTCTGTCTGAAAAGGGTGATTTACAGTTCCTCTTACCTAAGCAGAATTGTTCTTCCCCGTTGCACATCTTGTCTTCTATCAGCGCTAGATTTTCATTTGCTATTTTGGCATCCGGTTGCTCAGTGTCCTGAGAAGACTCCCCATTTCTCTGTAGCTGGTGTCAAAGCTGCATCAACAGCAAACTTTGACACTTTTCTACTTCACTGTTTACTTCCTTTTTCACTTTGCTGTTAGCAGCTAAAAATTAGTATTGTCCCCAGTGTCACAAAAAGAGCTTGTTGGCCATAAAGGCACACAGAGCATCAAGCACCAAGGCTGCTGGACACCACACCTCAGACCTCAATAACTAAAAAAAAAAACCAACAAAAAACAACACCCCACAAAACAACCCAACAAAAACAACACAGCGAGTGACCCAGATACAAGTCAACCCCATCCAGTACAAAACAACAACAACAACAAAAAAGAAAACATCTTTTAAAAATTTAAAACCAGAGATGGTTTGATAAATATCCTGACTAAAAGGGAGCAGATAAGCTGGACCTGTCTGGACAGTACCCAGTCCACGCTGCCAGTTAAGTCAGGCAGAAGAGCTCCAGCATTGGGGCTGATAAACTAAGCTCTGTGTAAAAGTGATTTATGTGATATACATCAGTGGCCAAAAGATCTGATTCTGCAAAAAGATGCAGTTACTTAAAGCCATCAAGAAGAAAATGATAGCAATAAAAACCCAGAACACATCTGCAACAGCTATTCTGGTACCATCACTCACCACTGTAAGGAGTTTGTTGGGACCAGCAAGTACCATCAGATTAACCTGTTTCACTCACCTTTCTCTCCAACATAGTGATTTGCACTTTGGAATTAACTGCATGAGTAACACTGCTGAAAAAGAAGAATACTCTACAATTTCTCAAAATTAAAAGAAAAATATGCCACAGAGGAGCTCATTTGGGAAACTCGGGGTGAAAACATGACATACCAGTTTAAACGAGCAGTCAGAAGTTACAGGGAACTTTGTTTTGCTTATCGTCAGTTCCTTCCTCCAGTGTTTCTTTAATGTTTTCTGCTCTATTGAAGATTAATCCACAGTCTCTCACCACTGACAAATTACCCCAAACCTTTTTTATTTTTCTCATACTTTTTTACATTGTTGCTTATCTCCCAAGATGGACCTCCAAGCAAAAACTCCTCCCGACGCCAGCAGGCTCATTAATTTCCATTAACGAAAACACTGACCTTCCCAGGAGGAAACAGGGATGGACACCACTTTTGGATTAGCTCAGCTGATGTGAGGAGGTGGCCTTGGTGCAGTCTCCTGAAGGCTCAATCCTTGTCCAAGGGTCTGCTCCACCAGGGCAACCACAGCAGAGAAGCAATAGAAATGTCCTTTCTCATCATTCTTACAGTAGCTACAAGGGGAATCACGGCACAGCCTGTTGGCCTGGCATTTAGGAATAATCTCCAGCTGAAACAGAGACTGCTTTTGGGCATCAATATACCTTCTTTCAAGATTGTCATCATCCTGAGAGAGAAACCTTGAACCAACAGGAGGAGATGCCTGATCCAGGGTCAGGTGCATCCAGTTGATCCACTAAGGGCTAGATTTAATGTAGGACTGGGGTTTCTAATAATTCAGCATCGCCTGAATCTCTCTGGGGATAAGGCTGTCACTGCACCTCTCTGTAAGTAGAGTCCTTGCCTAAGAAGGAAGGAAAACAGTTGAAATTCCTCCTTGATTCAAGAGGGGATTTGAATCCCTGTTTCCCCTCACTAGGGCCCTGGCTAGTCTGTACGAGGGCAGTCACTGTTCCTCCATCAACGCCATGAAAGAAAAAAGAAGAGGTGGCAGCCCAGTAGGCTGGTCCTAGGTACAGGGAACAGACACAAACACGACACATGACATTTGGTGGTTAGTGCTATCTCCTCAAAGGGGAAGACCTGGGTGCTTGTTTCTGCTTCCAGCTCTATTTCTGTATCTTATGTCAAGCCAGCACGGGATACACTCTGTAAACGTCACCAGCTGCTGGCAGGGCTTAGGTGGGATTTTTTTGGTGTTAGTTAGCACTCCATTTTAAGGGATCTCCAACCTGTCTACGTGCAGGTGATGACTGAGCAACGCTACCTCTAAGAAAGCAAGTCCAGCAACATGCCCAGATGTCCCCAGAGCCCATTTCAGTACGAGTTAGACCTCAAAAAAAGTCCTCATCCTAGTCAGAGCCAGTGCTCTGTCTGGGCATACACAGATGCCAACACAAAGTTCAAGGGAGGGGGAAAAAAAAAAGCCTCTTGGAGGTTAGGTACCTCCACGGTCAGCAAGTGGCTGAGCTACAATCGTCAAGATGAACAGACTGGCATTGAAAATTATCAAGTTTCCTTCCACCCCTGCTTTTTCCCCCCCCCAAACCTAGAATTCAAGGAAAAAAAACTGAAAAAACAGAACAACCAAAGGTAGGATGACCACAAGTGACATAACTGATTGTCATAATGTATTATGAGAACTAACAAATATCTTAACTCATCCGCCTACCCATTCTTCCTGGTGGGCTCAGCAGTGATGTAAGAAAGGAATAGCTTGGTAGGGCTCCAGCTAAGTAAAGGTCGTGGCTTTTACAAACCACAACGTGCAGCTGCCAGTGGTCTGCTCCAAGCACCCGACGGCAGCTTCACCTCCCTCCTTGCCCTCCCAGGAGTCCCAAAGGAAAAAACTCTATTTTAAAGTTGCAAATCCACCCAAACGCTTGTCTTGGCTGACTAATCTGCTGTCAGCACGTTTATCAGTCCTGCGATTCAGTGCCATGAGCTTGCACAAATGCCGCTATTACATGACTTAGCTGACATTTAAAGAAATGGTAACTCCTTGTGGTCAGACAGAGGTCTCTGCAGCTAGAGAGATGGTTCCCGGGAGACCCGTGTAAAACAGAAGCTAAAACTCATATGGCTTTGAGTTTTTAGTTTAATGAGGAGTTTCTTATTTAAGTGAATCAATGCTAACTATCAAAGCCCCACATACCAGCCTGTTCCTGTTGGTTAACAGTCTATAAAACCCAGAGCAGCACCAAAGACAACAGCAGCACTGCTGCCCACATCAGCGTGGTGCCATTCCTGCAAGTTTTCACCCCAAACCCTCTGGGTTCATTTGTCCCCAGCTGACCCAGCCCGGGTGCCTCCCATGGGACATCACACCCCTCGTGGGGTCTAGCTCAAAAGCTCTGGCTGCTTCCTGGTTCAGTGGGATTGTCTACAGCAGCCACCGGGTTGGGTCAGAGCCTTGTTCTCCCTATAGGGCAGCAAAGGAGGTATTTACCCTCCAGTGCCCCCAGGCACTCAGCTAGAAACTGGTTTCCCTCCAGTCAGTATGAGTCACTTCCCTATTGAAAATCAAGGGTCTTAATCTAAGGCTAAAATAGGGCCTCAGAAATAAACACAGCAGCAGTCCTAGGTGCAAGCTCTTCTCAACCCATACGCACATTTACTTCCCAGCCACTTCCACCTAAGCAAGCCTTTGCCATAGAAAACACTTTCAGGCAGTCAGTAATGTAAGGAGCCTGCGTCTTTGGGGTATCATTCCTGTTTCTCAGCCATCCAGATACCCATCCGATTATTCAGTGGTGGTTTGCAAACTGTCAAGAGCAGTTAACGCTGAAACTTTGACAAGAGCAGGAAGAACTCAGACATCAAGGAAAGCAGTTTACACTGCAGCACAGATGTACAAGATAAGCAGAAACAGATAGCAGAAAGTAGAACCTTAAGTGAAATCCAGCAGTTACAGCTCAGCTCACAACCAGGGCTGTGCTGTGGTTTGCTTTTTGTGAAAGTATGATCCCACCCTCCCCTCCTTTTTTTGAGGGGGCGGCACAGCCATAACTGCTTCCAGATTCACGTGGGGCGATAAGGCACACTGGTAAGGGCAGGGGAGCCTGAATGGTGCCTTCTATGTCCCTCTTATTTTTCTAAGCATTAAGGATTCACTAGGGAAAGTGGCTAAGAAGGAGATGACAAAGCTATGACCACCAAGTGCAAAGAAACCGAAGCTTTGAATCACTTTTGTCAAACAAGACTGCGCTGCTACTGCTGGTATTGCCATCCCACCAGGGAGTTTTTTTATCATCAAGTGGAAACTGTAGGTTTATCTATCCCCGGATCTGTTCCTGATAAATCCTACCTGCAGGCATTTTCACTCCACGACAAAAGCACCTAGCCCCACTCCAACAAGGGATTAGGTCTGTAGGAAGTTCCTTGTTCCAGAATTGGGTGTCCACACACAGGCTTAACCCAGAACGGCTTCAACAAGGCCTAAAACAGAACAGCTCACGAGAAGCCAAATGCTTCTCAAACATACACAACATCTACATCCACAGTCAGATTGACTTTTAAAATAGTAAATATACTTTCACATTTGTTAGTGTGGAACTCTGAGGTGTCACAGTACAAAGAGAGAAAATACACTTAGGTAAACAAAATAGTTGAACTGTAAGAAATAATTTCCTTTGGAGGTGGAGCACTAGGTGGGGAGTCTTTAATTATTCTCAAGGCAAGAAATACACCCATTTATATTACCTAGGTAATATCACAAATATATACACATAATGAAGAAATAATTTTAATGAAATAATGTGACTAATTATACCCATTATAATTATTTTGGTCACAGTCTGCAAGCTTCCATCAGTGCCAGCATTTGGGCTCTGTGCAATAGCTGGCAGCCCAGCCATCCCCCACACAGCTCAAAAGTAGGACAGTCAAAGCAGCCTTAATCCTTCCAAGCCTGACCTCAAGCGCAGTCAGCCTCACGGCCACTGTGGGTGCTTTGTGGACTGTACTGCATTTATCTGGCCCTACAAATGTTCTCTTCTAGGATTTTATTTTTTTTTCTAGTTTAGGGCTTGTTAAGAGAACACAAGGGGAAATGCAACACATTGGGCAAGTGGTAGGGTGGAAGTGGCTGTCTTTAGTTAAACTGTAGTGTTTTCTTTCTTTCTAGCCTTCCCAAGTACTTCAGAGAAGACCAAGAAACAAAAGCAAACTACAAAATCTAAAGCTGGCAGCTGCTCGATCATTAATGACAGGACTGCCCAATTCAGCCCACCCTGCTGCAAACAGAGCTGCAGCAATTGGAAAACAAATCCCAGACAGAAGAGGAGGATTTAAAAATAGCAAACCAGAATTTGTCAGAGAAATTCAGAGCCTATTCCAGCACTCTGATATTTCTGCTGTCATTCCCCATAAACTCTGCTGAGCACATCTGTATTTTTGGCAGCTTTCCCTGCAATGCCAAGAACTAATAAAGTCCACGGAAGTCAGTCCGGCCTTGCTGAAGTCCTAGCAGGCTCTTCGTCCTCCAGGTATCTGCGTATACACTGTGACTTCAGCTGTGGGTGTGAGGTGAGAGTTTTCCACTACCATACTAAGCACGGCTGTGTTGCAACAGTCCATGGGATAGAGTCAAGCTTACTGTGAAAAATCTCACTTTTAGACAACCGGTTTATCAAGTCTGAGGTGCTAAAGCTCTATTTCATACCAGGTTGACACCTCGGTATATCTTTCAAAGGAGTCCATGCCATCCCCATTTTTCCTTCCCTAGATCTCCATCTGAAGGTATTTATATATGCAAATAAGTTTAATTCCTATGTTTGTGTGGTTTTTTTGTTTGTTTTTTTTTTTTTTACAAGTCATGCTGGAGGAAACTCTGAAGTTCTAGGGTAGACTAGCACCTACTCTCTGCAAGTGTCTGTCACGTACCCACCAGCAGCAGCCCACACCTTACCAGTCACACTCAGATAGAAAGCTGTCAAGCTTCTGCAAAGGTCAACGGCATCTTCTCCAAGTAACAACTTCAAGTTCGTTCTTAATTGTGATTTCTCATGTGTCTTTCTGATTAGATTACTTAAAACTTGAAAAAACCTCACACGTAATGCTAAAAGAGGAATCACCTAAAGCACTGGATTATCAGCTTAACATTCATAAAGGTATTTAAAACTTGCATCTTAGAAATACTGTATCAGAAAAATAACCTGCAAGGTAGCGTAAAGATGAGTTGTCAGTAAGCAAGTGCACAGAGGCTGCTGGTTGTCCTGGGCATACTGGTTGCTTTTTCAGTAAACACACCTGTAAACAGAAGCTACTACAGTAGCTAAGTTTGCATTTGCATCTTGGTAATGTTCTCCCTCCAGTTACCACACCCATGTCTGAAGCACAGTCTTACTCAGATATTAAATAGGGTTTTTACCCAGATGACAGTTGTGTTACAGAAGTGTTCTTTCCTATAGGTAAAAGCCAAACAGACACCAAACGCCACCTAGAGGAAGCTTTCATCAAATCACTTTTAGGTTTACCAGAAAACCTGTATGTTAGAATACACACGCCAAGTTTTTAATCAGTTACCATGCTTTATGTCCAAGCACTTGCTGCCTGTGCCATTTACTAGTGCAAAGCACCTCCGACTCACAGCCTCTGTTGCTTCCTCAGACCAGCTGAACACAGGAGCTACTCAATCCAAGGGACAGCATGAGAAGATCCTGGGAATACCAGCTGTTTTCATGGAAGCAACCTGAAAACTGAAGTCCTTTGATTTGGACGCCCGCCTCCAGCATAAAGGGATTAAGGCCAGATAATAAGCCTAGCACGCCACATGCATCACTGAAACTTCAGCTACTTTCTCCACGTAAGAACACCAAGCAGGTAAGAACAGTCTGTTCCTCTGAGTATCCTGGCTTATTGCCTAGAACATCTAATAAGCTCTTCGGGAACTGACTTAATTTCTTTTAAAATCTTTACCAAAGGTAAGAGCAACTGTTTCGTTCTATCTGGAAGCTTGTCTAGCATTCCTGTTACACGCCTCAAGGTAACCAGCGGGTTAATGGCTTGTATAGCAAGAGCCACACACTGCACAGTCGCGTGAGCCTGGAAGGAAGAGTTTCTGGGTTTTGTTTTCAATAAAGTCAAACCCCAATGCTGCAAGCAGATGCTTTTTGCTCTCTGCAACTAACACCTTTCCAAAGCCTTCCACTCGAGACTACCAACACAAACTAGACAGCCAACCTGCCCTCGCGATCCTCTCTGAGAATCCAGAGAAGGAAATCACGATGACAGGAACTTGCCCAAGCACATTGCAAGTGCATAGCAGAAACTTGTCAGCACAGCTACTTCCCCCAGTAACACACAGCTGTTTCAGTAAAGCATACCTGACTCCCAGTGACAATAATTTGAGCTTCCCACATTCTATTCAGTAAAGTACATAATTAAATACTCTTCTACTCTTGCTATTTTAGAGCCAAGCAGATGAAAGCTCTAGTTTGGGGGCATATCCCCCGCATCACATCGCCATACACCTCAGAAGAGGTGCATTGTTTTCTAGGACAGCTCCCAGCTGCCCAGGAGCTGGGCTCTGCTCCTTTCCCCTGCAGTTTCACAAACAGTGACTTAGAGCAGCTACTCCTATCATCACTTCTCACTCCCTACTACTTAGTGCAGAAAGCCTACTTACTGTTTTACTCCCAGCTGTATAATCCGAGTTCCTTTCCAGGAAAGCCAGAAGGGTTCAATACACACTGTAGCTCTGAGCAACCCGTCACAGAAATCTCACTGCACAGCTCTCATAGTGCAACAAAGGTGAATGCTGAAAGGCATTACAAGCAGCTGGTCATTAACCCTCTGCTGTCTTGGTGTATTATGATATGCTAAAGACTTCTCATCAACACTGTCATAAATACACAAAGACAAGCATACCTTTCATACCAGCTTCATCCACACCAATATTCAAACGGCTGAAGTACAGACTGCAGCCTTCCTTCCTATACCACAACTGACAGCTACGGCCCCCGCACCAGAACCCTGGCTCCATGGACTCCGCTTACAGCACTGATCACTGAGAATTGCCCACAGAGGGATCAAGTCTGAAGCAAGATGTTTCTTCCTCCCTGTTCCCCACAGCTGTTTTGCACCACAAAGCATTTCCATAGTAACAGGAAGAGGAAATTCTGCTTCACAAGCTGAAAGAGAGATAGGGTAAGAGAGGTAAGAGGGAAGAGCACTGCGTGCTGCCCCAGGCCCATAAGCATCACTCCCCCAAGCAGGCCATATCCCAGTGCACTTTGCTCTTGACTCTGAGCACCATGAAGTCACACAAACACCAGAAGTTTTAGAGAAACATTTATTATAGGGTTGCAGAATTTATGCCAATATAAAGTCCCTTAATAAAACTCTCAAGTTCATCAACTGCAGAACACTAACTCTTTGTTATCTTTATACTGCAGCTTTCAAAAAAAAAAAAAAAAAACCAAACCTGAACAATGCTCTGACTGCAGTAGTAATGCTACTTGCTCATAAAAAGTTGATCTAAAAATTTTATATAAGCCAGAGTAGTTTAAGTTTACAACTACAGTCACATTCACAAGCAAGCTATACCAGAACAGATTCTTGAAGGAGGAAGGTACAGGATAAACCAATTCATAACCAAAAATACTGACAAGCTTTAAGAGCAACTCTATTTGAATCTAACTAAATACCACAAAACCAAAAGGTAGAAGAATTAAACGTAAGCTTGGAGAAGGTTCCAAATATACATACTAATTCAATACAGTAATTGCACAAAAAGAAAGAGGGTAGTGTTAGAGCTTTATGATCACTGAGGTTGGATTTTACATGCTTCACACATGGTAGTTAAAATAAACCTTTAATGATACGCATCAGAAGGTTTTTTTAGCCAGGATACGGAGTGCAGAGCTATTCTACAGAAGTACACAAGATGTGCAAACCACAGATTATTAATAGTAATCATTCTGTGAAAGTTAAGGTGAACAGAATTGGTTCCAGCCAAGGAATTGGTTAACAGTTTTTTATATATATATTTTCTGCCATTCCCAGATTAGACTAAATCAAACCACATTCGACGGATAAACTGATATTAACCTTCTAAAAAAAACACATACTCAAATTTAAGTTTTACATGAGACAACTAAAAAGTTATACCAAGGATCAAAGAAAGTGAAATGGTGACTCTGTCTTTGAAATACAAGCAATACACAGAAAATGCATAAGGCTTTTGATTATCACTGCACATTTTAATTTAAGAAGTCAAAGTCTAACACTCAGACTTCTCAATGAAGGTGTGAACTAGTCACCTCCCATCCAACACCCTTCACTGCTGACAGATCTTTGTTTCAACAACGAAAGAGTTTTCAAAGTGTCTGATTGAATGACAGTTCTCCACTGAACGTTTCTGCAGACCTGGGGACGAGAGAAGATGAGAGCCTAAGTAAAGCAGAACTATAACCCAGCAGCAAGTATTTACAGCTTTTGTATCATTGTGAACAGCAGCAAGGTACAGTCATTCAGTACACAGTGTTTCTACAGCCATGAATTCCCACCAGAGCTTGGCATCAGTTTCTATCTGATCAGAAAGCCTCCCTCATTTTCAGAATGGTTAACAACAGAAGAGGGACTCACAACACAGGGACAAAGCAAGCAAGCACTTTTAATCTAGTATCCCACCACCATTTTAGTGACAGAAGAGACAACACTAAACAGATCATTTGCGGCAAAGCTTCTCATAGCCCCTCCTAACCACAAAGAAAAGGAAAAGCAAAGCAGATTGAAGTTACAGGAAAAGAGTTGAAAAAAAACTCAGAAAAGGGTGCAGAAAAAAACCAAACCAAAACAACTAGCTCTTTAGCAGCACTTCCCTGCACCCAGGATGTAATAACACAGAGCATGCTTCTGCGGAGCAGTCTTCACCTTGAAGAGAGCCCTGTGACAATTTGCCACTCAGCTGATGATCTTACTGAAGTTTTTCCTAACACTATTAAAGTGATTTTCTCTATTTTGGGTCATGCCAGCATTGGATCAGACCCAGGCAGTTTACCCGTATCAGCCGTGAATCTTTACTAGTAAAGAAGAACACAGTAGTACTGGCAGAGACAAGCGGCTCAACTAAAGCTCTTCAGTATACAACAATTAGAAAAGAAAGCTTTATCGCTTGTTTAATAAGCAGAGAATCATTCAGAATAAGCAAGAGAAGCTATCCACGGAAGCTAGAAGCACTCACGCTTAAACCAAACCCAGCAGGGCACTGCTTTAGTTTATAAGCTCTTAAAAATAAAGGCTGTCCTTCAATTCATCTCAATCTAAATGCCATAAAAGCTAAGAAGTTTCCCACAGCTATCTAAGTGGGTACATAATTGAACAGTCAGGATAACCTGCCCTGTTTCTCACATGCCTTCAGTTACAACTCCAGAGAACGGCCGCAGAACCTGAGGTCGGTTTGATTTAACTGATGAACCCGTGAACTCTACAAGATCTGAGAGGTCATGCAGCACCAGCTAAATCAGAAGACTTCTCCACAGAAGTTACAGGAGTTTATCCATTTTAGACTAATTATTTGTGTGTGCATGGCTTGCATAGAAGGAAGGCATGCTAGAAATTTGATCTGGAAGGCAAGACAAGCCTTGTCACTGAACAGTTTTCTCCTGAGCAGCAGTCTTCCATTTCTACATTTCCCACCCCCTTCTCCTCCAAGGAGACACAAGGTTAGTTACAGAAACCATACCAAGAAACATTTTTCATGTGCTAGAATCCTTTTGTGCAAGTATTCTGTAGAAGTCTCTTATTATGCAGTGAAGATGTCAACAACATGCCATAGCAAGATGATTTAAGGAAATATCATAAACACTCTTTGCAGTATTGTCTGTAGACTACAGTCTTTCAGTCACAGCAGCAGTCAATTTAGACTTGTTCACAAAAGCATCTTCACAACAGCTAAGAGACACACGCCTCCTCCCTCCCATAAAAGCAACATTTACTGTTTCTTCATGCGCCCTACACTGTTAGCTACTCAGGACCAGTTTTATGCTCCCACATACAGAGCCTTCCATCTAGTAAAAGGATGCGGTCTCCAGCAAATAGCAGATGTGGCTCCTGATGCTGCATGCTGTAACTAGGCTGAGGAAACTCTTGCCTAAGAGCTTGGCAGGAAAACCAGAGCAGAGTGTTTTGACGAACCAAACATTTGCATTCTGAAAGGCTGTAACTGACAAAGGATTAGTTTGCTGCGTGTTTTGTTAGAGCAGCAAACTATTAAATGCTTTGAGAACTAACGGTGAACTGAAACTTATAGCATCAGATTTCTGTACTCCAGGCCTCCTTCCAGTACGTCAAACCACAGACACCTCAAATTCAATCATTTTCATGGAATGGCAGGGGATGGCACGAGGAGACAGCCAATAAACAGAGCTTAGGAGTTCCTACAAAGTGTTATTCCTCTTTTAGAGAGTAAGTCTGGGATCTCTGATGCTAGTTGTTCAATTATTTTTTTCTTCAGAGCAAGTGAACCAGAAGATAATGCTTTTACTTGGTGTTCCTGTAGCCCAGTCTTAGATAGGACAGCGACAGTCTAAGCTGCACCTACAGAGACTCACATTATCAGATAGATTATATGAATTTTAGGGCTAAACTAACTTACAATTTCAACCAAAAGATGGAACAGAAATAGGCTAAATTCAAATCTGGTTCTGGCATGTAACCTCTAATTCCGTAACTGAAACTCTCTCTCACCACGTTGGAATGAAACTTCAGATGCATACTTGTAAGTCAGGGAAAATACTCATCAGTTTTATGTGTAGTCTCAGCTCATGTTGAACACTCACAGATTTTGCAGTCTAAAAACTCCGAAGGTTTAAATATTTACCCTTTCCCTACTTGAACAATAGATGCATTTTTTTACTGAAGGGAACTTACCCGTTATCTGGTCTCTGCGCTGAAGTCTGAATGTCTCTTTTCCAACACAGAGTTGGTAGATGAAGATACCCAAATCAGACACATTATCTATCTCCTCTGTAACCACCATCTCTTCACGGACTAAGTAGGTCTGAGGCAAGTAAGAGCCCGTCTAAAAGAGAAAAAATCCTTGAGATATAGTATTCTGCTAACAATGGACAAACATCACTACATTTTACTCTCTGCTTTGGAAGGGCTTCAAGCACTAGATTTCAGCTTTCCTTCTTTTTAATACCAAGATAAGCTAGTTTCAAACAGCTGCGTACCAGAGAAGTTAAAAACTGACAAAGGCTCTTTCAAACAGTTGCAGTTATATCCAAACAAGGCACAGTTAACCTTAACATTGCTCGCTTCACATGAAGCAAACCTAAGTAGAACCTGTTCAAGTTTCTTTTAACTACAAACTTTCTGTTGCGTACAAAGAGGAGAAACAAAGTATTATGAAAGTTTCCATGTTTGAGGCAATATATTTCAAACACAAAAAAAAGCACCATGACCTACAAAAGTTAAGTCTTTACCACAAGATTGCTATTGAAATTACTTCCTACCCCTCACGACTAACTCCTAAAAGTGGAGGCTGGGAGACACACTTAGCTTGTTTCACTATATTTTTTGGCTTAATGAAGACAAGCTCTAAGCTAGATCTGGTGGCCTCTAGCACTAGGTGTAGAGGAGTGAATGACTTTTTTTGAAAAAGTACATTTGACACACGATAGCTCAGTATCGCATTTAATTTGGAAGTAGCAGCAAGCCCTATCAACTTGACCCACAAGTCATCTTGGAAAAATACCAGTTTTAATCACTGAAGAGTCAAAAAGCTTGCGGTGAACTCCTAACTACAGCGCCAGTAACACAGAAGAACAAGTTCACATTGTTCTTTTCATTAAAGCTCTCATGGGGCAAGTGAGCTTTCCGGTTGTAACTTTCAGGTTTAGGCTTTCAACGATATTTGGAGCTTTATCAAATTCTTTTAGAATAGCTAAATTTAACCTTATGTGCTGGTTGCTTTCAGCTTTCATAAAGCTAGGTATTAATAAGAGCATTAAGTATGAATCTACTCAACGTAATATACACTGACAGCTGGCCTTAACTTCAGCAGAGTGACTGAGCCAGGGGGATTATGTACTTTGATGGCAAGGGGACTGTTCTAGCAAGAGACTGTAGTTCAGGAGCAACACCCAGCATTCTTATCAAAAGCTATCTTGTCAGCATAACTCAACAGTAAAGTTTCCACGTACCGCCAGCTTTGCAAAGAGATCCATCAAGTTTCTTGGCGGCATAACTATGGATGTGTTCAGTGGAATCACATAGCAGTTACCCAGTTGCAAGTCAAGATACGCCGTCAAAAGCTATTTTAAAAACAAGTTTTCAATTAAGCGTGGCATTTGATTATTAGAACACAGTTCTACAAGGACTAAGAAGAAAACTCAAATCTGGAGATCATGCACAGCTAGTACCAAAGCAATGCATTCAGCTGAAGTTCTTATACCAGACAGTTCCTAACGATTGGTTATAGCTATGGTTTACAACAGAACTTCTGTACAGAAGTGAGAGCCAACTATAAAAGCTGTTTTATCATAATTCTAAATGAGTACAGTTTGTATGAATGCAGAGAAAGTATTTGGGAGCAAGCCCTCATAACTGAGGAAGTCCAATTAAGCACAGCGCAAACAAAAGGTATCCAACTGCTGCTAAGCAATTGCTGCCCGTAAATGGTTCTTCAGAAAAAAGTATTAGTCTCTAGAAAGTCACATCAGCATTACTACTGAGTGCAAGAACTGCAGAGACTAAAATTATCAACATATCTACTTGTCTTATTATGACTTCACATAGCACTTAACCAGAATCACCTGAAGTTCTTAAGCTGCCCAAATCCTTGAAGTTACAGCCAAGATTCTGTCAAGACAGCAGAGATAAAAGCCGCAAAAACTGCAAACACAGGCAGCACAGCTTGGCTGTGCGGCATTCCATGCTACTGTTAAAGGCAGCATGTGCAGAGGTCAGTTCTAGTGTCTTCACCATCATCATATCTGTATTGCCAAGGTCTGATTTACAACCAGCCTACGAGAGCTTTCACAGTTAAGGATAACTTAGTACTATCAATGCAACTTCAATAAAGAAGACAAATTAAAACCCTCCTCTCATCTTTGCTGTAGAGACACTATATGCAACTAACACAGCGTTTTCAAGTTCTAGGTTTCAGCCACCTGAAGTGATTTTTTAACTCACTTATCCAAGGCACATGCTTGTTTGGAATGCCACATTTTGCTGTAACACAGTCTGGCAGAATCTCAGACCAAATGCTCAGTTTCCCCGTTTTTTACCTCACATTTACAATGCTCTCCTACCCTTATTTACATTAAGATTCTTGACCAAATAGCAAATGTGACTTCCAGACATCCTATGGGCAACAGTATTTAAAGATGCATAGCACCAAGATGCATTGTTCTGAGAAACAATCCAGTTAGAGGAGTTCATACCCACCGTGACTCCAACACTCTTGTAACTTCTGCAAGGGAGGAGGAGTGTTAAGTCTACTATTACAGAGTTAAGAGTCAGATTTCCCACACTTAAACCCATCCCCAAAGGGAAGCTTGCATCTACAGTAAGCTTTAAATGTCTCAAGAATGGAAACCCTGAAGCTGTTACAATTACCAGCTGCTCCACAGTTTCCCAGTGAGCAACAAGACTAGCAATTTCTTATCGCTTCACACATACTCACCCTATCAAAGTCATGAACGATCGCTGCTGGATCACTGTCCGAGAACTTTGGAACGGGCACATCAATGATGGCTATGTTATCATCTTCTCGAATGTCAGCTTCTTCAGCAATAGGGAGGAAATAAGGTTCTACTGCACGATCACGATTTTCATTTTCAAAGTAGCACATTTCACCACGGTACACCTTATGCTGAAAGTAAGAGCAAGGGTAATTATTTTTACAGCAAATGGTGCTTTAAAACTGTATTTCTAACACACTATGACAAAGCACAGACAGGTCTGTCACACCAGCAGCTTTTATAAGGGGCATAGCAGCCTTCATGTCCCAGTTATTGAAGGTTTTCTATTATAGTGATAATTCATTTACAGTTACACTGTGTTTTTTATGCAGGGATGCTTAAAGAAAAAAAAACAAAAACTTTCACATTACCTTAGGCATGAAGTACTTGTAGATGCAGGCTCCGCCGACAACAACTCCTGCCAAGATGAACGCTAGACCCAGCAGAGTCAACAGACATCTTCCAGATGAGTTTTCACCTCCATGTGTGGCAACTTCTGGATCCTTTAAATAAAAAGGGATGAGAACTTAAACTCCAAGTGGCTGTGCCTTCTGAAGTAAGTTGTTATCCACTGCTTTACTCTGACCCACCATCTTCTATTTCTTTTAAGTGCGCAGCGAGAATTGTTAAGTCAAGCATCATATAAGAAACCACTTACGTGAAATATTACTGCATCATATCAAGATCAGTTTTCAAACAGCACTGAAAAAAGGTACTTTCATAGTCAGAGGATGCTTTCTAGACAAATCTTTACCCAGAAACTATTTGAGGTGTAAGAAATTTAAATAACTATAACAAAAGATACAGTGCTGCATCCACAATATAGTGCAAGGAAAGCAAGATTTGTAGAGCAAGGTCATTTTAAGGTACACAGTGTTTTCAGGCCTCTTCCCAACAGCTAATTTCCTATCCTCCTCTTGCTATCACACAGAATAAGATAACATTACTCTTCCTTACAAAGCTGGACTAACAGAAGAAGCTGAGATGCAACTTTGTCTATTAGCTGGGGAACATCCGACACTTGAGTCGGAGATTCAGGTTTTTGAACTTGTAATATGCACAAGTGAAATCCACTATGAAAGAGAACCACTCGTCAGCTTACATTCCGCTTCAAATTACGCCAAATAAAACAAGTCCCTGTGGCACATCCTACCTTGCAGCTTCAAGATACTCTTTCCTCCACCCAAGTCCCAGGGAAGTTTTGTTTCTAGCAACCTGAAAAACTTATCTCTTTAGTTCACTGACTTGTTCCTCCCTCCCTCCCCCACCTCATGTTTTCTCAAACAGAAAATGACCACATCCAGAGGAAACAGCTAGCGCCATGGCATAACATGTTGATGAGTTGTGTAATACCGACCGCAAAGTTAGTGGTAGCATCTGAGTGGCAAACGTAACACTCAGGAGTTCTTTCAGTGCCTTTCTAGGCTTCCAGGTGAAGTGCTCACACAAGCTAAGTTGAGAGAACAACAAAAGTACTGTCAAATACTAAATAATCAGAAGAGACATTCCCTTTGGGCAAACACACACTGGGTTTGGGTCTTTCAAAAAAAACAAACACAAAAAAACACCCAAACAAACAAAAAACAAAAACAACCAAAACCCCAGAAGCCCAAAACACCAAAACCCAAACTAAGAAAACCCACAACGCAAAACCAAAACTAAAACTCAAAATGTTTAGGTAATCTATATATTTGGTCAAGTATGGCCCTTCAGTAATTCATGACTCCGGTGTGAATTTAACAGCTCACTTTCAAGACCTGCTGGTCAGGAAGAAGAGTTGGATCTCACAGCAAATGATCTTTCTCTCATGTTGTTCCTAGAGTCAGTAGCTAGTTAGCACAGCAGCTTCCACAGCCTTTTTTCATTTGCGCTCCTGTAGAGCGCAATATATTTAAGTGACCTGTGATCACTACAAGCCCCAGTATTACTGCAAAGGCTGCAGATATTTCCAGGCTCAGCAAGATATAGCAGTGTAAAAGTCAAATGCATCAGCTATGCAAGTACTGAAACAAAAAACAAGCTGTTTTGTGAAAGTCAATACTCCTACATTCCACTCTCGCATCCTCCAAAGAGAAAAATGTTGGTTCAGCAAGACATAAGCCACTACAATTGGCTAGTTAAGCACTTGTAAAAATCAAACCCAAACCTACTTTCAAGTCAGAATTATGCTACATTTATATGCCATTACCTGAAAACCAGCTTTCAGAGTTAACTAGCTCTTAAGACCAAGACTAATTCTGTTCTCTTCATATTCCGCCACCTTCATCTACACCTTTCAGTAACTTTACTCATCTAGCCTATCATTACTTGAACACAACAGTCTGCAGCAGGTTTTGGTACCACAGCCATCCCTAGTGCCTGGATGATGTCAGTATGTAATTAGCTACACTTGAGCACACTACACGTATTTCAAACAAAGCAAAGGTATTTATATTAATAAGCAATGTAGGCAGCCTGAGTCTGAGAAGAAAGAGTTGACAGAGCTGGTAAGAGAACACAATACCAAGACTTCGCTCCAGTAGGATACAAAGCCTCTGCTCAAAAATAATAAGTCATAAAAAACCTGCAAAGAAAATATGGTTCTAAGCCGTGCAGTAACAAGCAAAGCAAACTAGGAGCAAAAGAGGAGAAAACCCACTTGTGTTAACATCTGCAGCTAGCTCAAGAGACACTGTTGACACAGCTCTAAAGAATCTGCAGGGAGTATTCTGCAAGCTCAAGTGTTTTGTGCACATATTCTAGGGGACTTTTATTGTGCTGTTTCAGCCAATATTAGCCATTAAGCTTGTTTGCTCTGCACAAATATTCCAGCAAAAGGAGACATTAGCAAGCATTAGAACAAGTTTGTCTTGGAGTAAAATTGTGAACTTGATGTCTGTGTGCAACTCAAAGCCCTGAAGTCCGAGTGAAGAGCTGTTAAAACCCCACACACACAAACACAGAGAATATCAGGACAGATATAACAAAACAGCACGAGTGGCTTCTCAACTGAGAAGAGAAGAAAGGGTGTAAGTATATATTAGAACTATTACGCTCAGAACTTGCATAGTAAAGGACCAGTACAAATATGTATAACAAGTTGCTTTAGGGGTAGCTGAGGAGTTTGTCCTATGAGAAACTAGTTAAAATAATGGCATTTTCAAAATTTAAATTAGTCCTCCACCTACGCTGTCTCCCTACTTTCCCCCCTCTCCTCTTGAGCTAGTAATTCAGTGCTACTGTATCAACTGCACACACAACTGCTCAGCTGACTGAGCAGTAACACCACTCTGCATCCCTTCCCCTTTTAAAGGGAAGCTATTTTAGGAGAGACAGAGGCTCTGCGGGCTGGAAGGAAAGCTGCTTATAGCTTAGGGGGCTTGGGGGAAGATGCTAGAGTCCAAGTCCACAGATTTTGGTGGTTTTTTGAGGGGTTGTTTTTAAGTCTTCTTCCTCCCCGACTGCCCATAAATTCAGCCCATCCCATAATATTCCTCCTCCAGAGCTACTGATTTATTTGCCTAGATGCTGATCATCTGACTGAAAACATCAGTGATTAAGCAAGACACCTTCAAAATAAAGTCTCTCACAGATTTGGAAAGTTCAATTCAAGTCAGAGACAGGGCAACTCGTTAGGAAGGAAAAGCCAACCACAGAGCACTTCCCTGGGTTTCTATTTAAAACCCTTTATGGCAGGTTTCTTAATTTAAGCTAGACATACCAGAAGGCCAGGCACCTCACCACAGGGCCGCTCTCCAACTCGCTGCCTACGAGGGTGTCAGAGCAGCAGCGGGCGGAGGACGAGCCCTAACCCACTTTGTTTTCTCGGAAGACGCAAACCACCTCTTTCCTGGAGGGCTACCACCCTGCACTTACCCTGCGCCTTTCCCCGGGCCGGCGGCGGCACCGGAACGGAGCCGAGCCCCGGAGCTTGCCAGAGCGCAGGACTCACACGCCTGCGAGCTCCAGAGGTTTAAAACCCCGTCAGGAAACGCGGCCCTGGCACGGGCCCAGCTGCGAGATAAACAGCCGGGCCTGCCCGCTGCGTGAGGGCCCGAAGCTGCCCCGGGTATGTCACGGCAGCCCGCAGCTCGGCACCGCCCGGGGCCTCGGCAGCGGCAGCCGGGCTGGGAAAACGCCTGCGGTGAGGGAACCGCAAACCGCTGCGGCCGCGCGGCGCGCTCGAGCCCTCTCAGAGCCGCGCCGCACCGCCCGGCGGGCGCCCAGCAGCTCCTCGCAGCGGCGGCGGCCCTGAGGGGAGCGGCACCACCGCCCGGAGCAGACCGCACAGCGGCCGCCCCCACGCCGGAAGGCTGCCCCAGCGCCGGGGAGCGCCGAAGGGAGCGGTGAGGCGGCCGCTGGACGCTGCGCGGGCTGCCGGCTGCCTTCCCCTGGCCCGCAGCCNGGAGCGGGAGCGGCCCCGCCGCACCGAGTGCGGGGAACGGCAAACCCAAGGGCTCTCCCGGGGCTGGGAAGTTGAGCACAACGTTGGCAGGCTGCCACTGTCCCTTCTCAGCCCTACAAGCTGCCTACTTCCCCTCAGAAAGTAACGATGAATTAGAAACGTGGGCAGAGACCTGCCGTAAACTCCTCGAGGGTGACCGAAACTCCCTTCTCCGTGTCTGGGGGGGGGATGGCGGCCTCCCAGAGATGACCGGGCCCTTTGAGCTGTGGGCTGTGTGATCGGCTGCGGAACGCAGCCACCGCCTGCCCTCGGTGCCGAGAGCGAGCCCGCCGTGCCGGTCCCTCACGCAGGCCTGGCCGGAGCCGCCTTCGTTCTCGTGGAGCTTTCTAGAAAGCCCACGTCTCTCCCCCTCAGGGGGGTTATGCAGCTCCATGGCTGGACGGGGAGCTTCACAGGGAAGGGCAGGCAGCAAACTCCTCCATTAAAAGGTCTGCATCCTAAAACCGGCCTGAAGTCCACGGGAGGCCGACTGCGGTGTGGGGAGGCCGACTGCGGTGTGGGGAGGCCGAGGCGGTGAGGGACGGCGGTGAGCGGCGGTGGGGGCCGGCGGCACTGCAGGTTTCTGGAACCTGCCTCCACATTTGGCACTCTCTTCCCTTACAGCTTTGTGTGCTTTTTGTGCAGGCGATCGTACACGCTGCCCGTACTCCGTATTTGACGCTGGGAGCGCATCGCTGGTGGAAAGGAAGCGCCTGGGCCACATTCAGCATGGCACAGGGGTGGGGATATTTTTAGCCAAGCTACCTCCCTTCTCTTGTGAAATACAGCCTAAGGGATCTTTAACAGCCCATCACCATTCTTTTAATGTCTCCAAAGACGGAGAAGAAAAAAAAAGCTTCATGTATTAGACTGTCTGAAACCATCTTCTCCTTCATATGGATGAAAGTCTGTGTCCGTCGCCCTGGAATTTGACTTTATGGCTCTAGAAAGAAATCTGGTTTGAATCTGGTGCCTACACCATTGAACTCTTCCTCGCAGACAGCTGTAATTAAACAGAACTGAACACTATGCAAATATTGCAATAAGTAATTCTTCTCAGTGTAAACAAAATGCAGCGTGTATTCCAGCATTCAAAGCGTGTTCCTGTTATCCTACAGATGCAGTACCACCGCTGCTTCCTTTCAAGATCAGAGGTTTGATACTACTCCCTTTCATGTTAATAAGAATTTTGACTTTGACTTCAGTCAGAGAAGAACAAAGTCTTTCATGTCTATTTAACCTGACTTTGTCTAGTAACAGAAAGCACTTTTACCTCATTTTACCAAGAAACCAGCGAAAAATTAATTTTCATACTTCCTAGCTTTAGCAAGTTAGGAATAAGTTAAGCCATACTCCCATAGTATAATTACTTTGTGCTTAAAAAAATTCACTTTGTCTTCCAATTACCCAACACCTTTGCTTGAAAAAGAACACAGCAATAAAACCAAAGAAGACCCTTGCTATTTATCCAGACTTGCTATTTATCCATGCATCCAGGCTTGCTCACTGGTTTATGTTCTGTGATCTGTTGCAAGGGATGGACACACCTTGAAATACTGTGCTCTAATAAAAATTTTAAAAAAACAGAAGTTTTTTTTACATTTATCTGCACTCACTGAATTTGCAAAACTGGAACTCTCATAAGATTTGCTGTGATTTTTATTTTTTCTTTTTTTTTGGTGCATTTCTATTAGTAGCATCTGTGACAATCATTAATCTTAACATGTTCAAATCTCCATGGGTGACTCCACCACGTCACCTGTAAAATGATTTTGCATCGGCCTCTTCCTACTGGCCCAGTTTTCCTTCAGACTTTTTAGGCTGCAGTTTAGGCCTGGCAACCCCAAGATACCTAAACAAGGAATATCACTTATTCTTTTGAATTCCGTCATATTTCTGATTTTTCTTTCTACTAAAATACCCTGGGTTTAATTTACTGGTATTTATTCTGAGATCATCTTTAGCACCTTGAAATGCAAGAGATTATCCCCTTATCCTTAGTTATCCTTTTAATCCTTCTGGTGTTTGTAAAGTTAAAGCTACACTGCTTAAAAATTTAACGAATATACAGACTGGGTTGCCTTAGAGCCCGGAGGAATTTGGCCCAGAGAAGCGTGAACTGGTGTGCCATAGCGGCTATGGTTCTGTTACCTCTAAGCTTACTCACAGAGCGCAGCGAACTGTATTTCTTAACAGTGACATTAACCACCGACACATCACAAGGGATGATGTGAGTAGCCCGGACAGCCTAAGGATATTAAAGAACAAGGTTTGTAAGGTGAGGTAGTATCGTTTATTGGACCAGTCACTGGTTCGGCAGATAATGCCGCTTGAAGCATCTTTTTGAGCAATCCTGCATAGCACTAAAACTAATTTTTACTGCGTAGGAATTTTTTAACTAGTCTAAAGCACTCTTTAAAACAGTCAAACTTGAAATTACATTCTCCTTTATTCTATCTCCTCCTCTTGTGTAAGCCAGGAGAATACTTCCTTACCTTTTGGGAACAATATGAAAACGTATCTGTCCTAGTTTGTAAAGTATTCTCAGATTCTGAGGTAGAAGGTGCTGCGTACGTGCAAAATCTCCAGTTGTGTATATTGTTCTAGTGCAAATCAAACTCTGATGAGGAGGACTACAGTCTGGCGAGACGTATAAGCACACGCTTTACATTTCAGTGGCCACTCGCAGCTTTATGTTAAGCACGTGGTGATGTTTTTTGTTAGACCTGAACGTACGTAGGTAAGGACTGAAGCGTGTGCTCGCGCAGTGTGAGCTGCGCGCTCTCACTGCGTGTGTCAGAGCGTTCACAGGTGACGAGGGCTGTCCCCTGCACGGGCGTTACACGTGCACAGAGCAGTGCACGGGTGAGCCCCAGCCCAGACTCGAGGTAGCACGCGTCAAGAAACAATAGTTGATACATGTAATTAATAATAGTTTTAAATATAGACTATATCAATTGAATTCTTTTGTGAGTAGTATAATTACTGACAGGAGGACAGCGATAAGTACGTCGGCTAGGACTGTTAGCGATGAAAGAGAAACTACAAACTTTCTCCCTTAAGAAAGAAGACCGCTCCCAAGTTTGGCCTTTTACGTTTATCCAGATGTCTGAAGTTCCACTTTTTGCCTCCAGTCCTTTTTCGACTCTCTCGCTAAGAATTCCTCCTCCGTCACATTTTCCCTCGCTCTCTAGCTCTGATGTTCGCCGTCTCCCTCCTCTAATCAGTCACCCTGGGACCTCTTTTGCATTTCTACCTCGCTGTTGTCTATGAAGCTGTTTATAAATAATCTCTCTGTATTTCAGACCACGACAGTGTCGTGCCGAGAGCTGCCAAGAGAACCTTTGTGGGTCGAGATGAATTTGGTCCCTGGACTGAGGATCTCTCTTTCTGGGCAGCAGTTGCTGTGTTTGCTCCACTGACTTCCCTTACTGCCTGGCGTGCTTTTCTTCTCTGCAGCAGTATTAGATTAATATCTGTGGCAAGGAAAGCGTACATTACTCACTCCTACTGTTACAAAATACTATAACAGGAGTATTATTCAAATGAAAAATAGCCTATTTATATGCAGGGGAAAGTCATGAGTCCTTTTTCTCTGCAGTGACGAGCTGTGGAAGTGCTGAGCAGAAAAGCGAGCCTGAAGGAGACAGCGACGAAGAGGAGATGACCGATTAAGCAACGATGTCAGGAGCACATCCTCTAATGGCCGTGCCTGGGCCAATGCTGAAGAGGACTCGCAGCCCACACAGAGCAGAATTCCACAAGAAATTCCAGTCCTCCAGAAAATCCGCCAAGCAAGCAGCACACCCAGAGCTATCGGCAACCCCAAACAATTAAAGGGCCAAATTCGCCTCTGGTGTAACTGCAGTGAGGCAAGCGGAATTACACCAGAGATATTTTGGGAACCCAGAGCCTTGGCAGGTCTGAAAAAGCATCGCTAAACACTGCTATTAGAGGAAACACAATAAACACTCAAAGCTCAAACTCTCTCCTACTGAACCGACCAAATACACATTTCTGGACACAGATTGTTTACCTTGGCGTTGAGGGGTGTCATCTTGGGTTCCCCCTTTTTCCTTTCAGGCACACTTCCCTCCAAAACCTCCCTTGGGGATGGCACGCCCCAGCGTTGGGCCGGCTGAGGCTCAGACGGTTCCGCTGCTCGGCGGCACCATGCTGCGAGTTCTCCCGCCCGGGGCTGCTGGAGGCGAGGACCCCCGTCCCAGCAAGAACCAGGGGCTGGTGAGGGGCTGTTACTTGTCAGACACCCTAAATGGGAAAGTGTCGGGGCTAACCCCACCCCTCCATCCCTGGCATTTTAAACTTGGTTTAACGACGAGCGTGGACAGGGGCACATCTAGTTTGGCTATGCTGTCCCAAATTCTGCTGAACTCGGCATGAGCTTGCCTACAGACGCAGCTAAGCCAGAGCTGTACGTACGCTGCGGCCGCGTGAAGATGTTCCCGGACGCAGAGAGCTGCGTTGGCAGAGATCCCTACCGTGCTGTCAAAACTCTGCGCTGACTGGTGTAGCTTGTTCGACTCGTTATGCGTGGGCTTACTGTGCAACGTGTTGCTGCGCACGCAGGGGCAGCTCTTTTCTGGCATGACGAAAATAGCACCTATGGAGACTATAGGTACTCCTAAACTATGTAAACGATTACTCTGAAGGCACATCATCAGTTTAACATCGATTAAGGCTTCCAGTGAAGATGCAGTTCCGAAAAAAGCCCAGGAAACAAGAGCTCTGGGTTGGTCTGGTTGTTTACATCCGCGTGTGTGTTGCGTGCACACCACTTGCGTATTGAGTAGCGATATCTGCCAGTGTGACGTTAATAAAGGGTTTACAGCCAGACAATATTCCAGCAGCAGAGTTTTCTTATTTACAGGGCGACGTAATTAGGCGCCCAGTCGGAGCGCTGCACTAGGAGGCTACGGAGGGTTTTGGAGCTGGGGTGAAAAATCACAGGTGAATCTTTCAAGGGCTTTACCAGAGTTTTGTTTGTTGTGCAGAGGTGCGTGGGAATTGGAACTGATAGTATCTGGTTAGGAGAAAAGTTGCAATACAATTATGGTCACCTTTCCTGCAAATAACACCCTACTATCTATCAGTTTTCTATCTAAATAAAAGCAAGGATATATTTTAGATATAACAATATAACTAATGTATAAGAACTTTAAAAAAATATATATTTTGTTATACAACCTTACCTACCCAGCTCCAGTCCATTAATGCTCACAAAAATCAACCTTCGAGTAAGAACGCATCGCCAGGTTTTGCAGCCAGCTGCACTGCCCTTTTGCTTTCTTTTACCTAGTGAAGTAATATGGATTTTTGAAAAAGAAGCACTTACAGGAAATGAACCTGCCTGCACCCTCATTGCTCCTACGGGCTTTTTTTTTAGAATACAGGTGTCCCTTTTCATCTGCGTGAAGCCTATACTGTCAAAAATAGAAATACCGCAGAACACCTGTCCTAACAGCAGCTTGGAGTACAAATACTTTCAGTTAAAGCGATTTGTTGCTCTTTTTTTTTTTTTGTGCGAGTTGCCGGAGAAGTCGTGCAAGAGGGTGCAGATTTTCTGTTAAGAAGCAGAACGGGTGATAGCGGTATCCTGTTTCGGTATTTATCTGCGAGCAAAGGGACTGGCGGCTCTGAAAGGCAAAGCCTCAAGAAAGTTGCGGTGTGTGCTCCTGGGTGAAGATGAAAGCTGGTTCTGTAAGACGCAGGCTGTCGAGCCCAGCTTGCGTTTCCTCTTTGCGATGCAGAGAGGAAGAAGTCTGTGATCGGGGACACACGCGTGCACACACACACGCACGGGTTTCCTGTTTACAGTGCGGAGGAAGAAACACGAGCACATGCGTGTGCCCTCATACAGGCACAAGCACATACAGAAACTAAGCTTAATCCATATGTGAAATATTATGGTGTCCAAACAGACCCTAGCAAAACGGGGTTTTGGGGGGTTTTATGTATTGGTTTTGAGAAGATGGCTTTTGATTTTAAGGGAAAAGAAATCTACTGTTTACAGCATTTTTGCAGACTGTGGGTTTTAGTGCAGGAGGTGTTTTCTGTTCACGACAGATACCACATCATAATGCGGGAAATAACTTGTGGTACTTTATTTTCTGGTTCTAAGAAATCACCTTGTACTGAGGAGATACCTGGTGATATTAGACATCTGTGGTGGGACCCCATGCGATGCTGTTTTTGAGTGTGTTGGCTCCCCAGCAAACAGCAGAGCAAATAGCACTTGTGTTTTGAAGGGGTGGAATTAAGAAATCAAAATCCCTAAAAATGATTAAAGAAACAATTGTTAAAGTAATTAAAATCCCTAAAAAACTGTAGTTTCCTTCTATTGCACTTTTGTTTGAAGTCGTGTGTGTGTGTGTGTCCCAGTTCAGAAAGAAAGTCTTTGTAAGGAAAGCAATTCAGGATACATTGAAATCTCACCAAGGATGGAGACCCCAAGCCCAGTACTTCACTGTCTTCCTACTGATCTTTTTTCCCCCTGATGTCCAACCTGTGTCTCCCAAGCCACAGTTTGTGGCCATCGCACCTTGTTTCCATCTCCTGGCACTGCTGACAGGAGTTTGGTTCTGACATTTCTGTAACCGCCCTTCACGTAGTTGTGGGCAGCTCTTCGGTCACCCTTTGGGCTCCTCTTCTTCAGGCTAAGAAGCAAGTCAAATGTTCTGAGTTTCTGTTTCATGTAATTAGTATTTAAAAAAACAAATAATAAATCGACCATATTATGGACTGATTGGAGTATTTACACCCAAAGTCACGTGTTGGGCTGTGGGAGCTCTCCTCCTTGACCCCATTTCCATTCCTTTCGTACCTTCAGGTCTCATCTCCAGTGGTGTGGAGGAGGTTCCTGCTGCCCTAGTTCTGACTCTCGGCTGTTCCTCTGTCATGCGGCTGAGCTGCGGGATGAAAGTTTTCCAGGAATGTGACCCTTTTGTCTGAGCAAACAATTCTCGATTCTTCTGCAAATTTTAGTAGCTCTTTCTAGTGTCAACCATTTTGCCCTAAAGGAAGAACCATATGGAGGTAGCAGTGCATTTGCTTCCAGTTCTCTAAGGATTGCGTCACAGAGAAGTACAGTTCTCAACAGTTACGGTGCAACATTTCATCTTCTGGTAATGCTCGGATAACCTAGGAACCAAATCATGTCCCAGATTCGTGCAACGATAATCTCAAAATCCATGCATTGGGAATTCACGTGGGACCGTTTGCCCAAAGGGCTAAAGACTCTTACAGACTCTTCCTTTGGGCTTTCTGATATTTTCCAAAGAAATTAGAACTGGTTCCACTGTTTGCAGCCTGCCGCTCTTGCTGCCATGTGAAGTGGTGTCCGCTTCCCTGTCATGCTCAGCAGGAAAATCAGTTCAGTCTCAGCACTACCTGAGTTTCCCACGGGGCTGCCAGGAGAACGGTGACCTTATTTCTAGGTTATTTTCTTCTACTTCTTCCCAAGTGAATGTTCCCATTAGTGAAGAACACGATCTCCCCTACTGTGCCCCCCTTTCTCTGTGTCATGTGCTGGAGGCCTGGAGATGATGCCACCTCGAATTCCAGTTTAACCCTGTGACAGATGTGCATCCCCACTCTCCTGAAATTCAGCTGCTTTCGTTCGGCAGAGCTGGATGGTGTTTGCTGATATGAAAAGATGCCACTGAAATTAATGGCAGCATTAGAAATCCTTCCACTTATATCCTGTATAACCTCCTGGGGATAATAAATACGCGGGCGGTAACAAATAGATACGTCTTTGGAATTGCTTGCTGAGAGCATTGCTTCAAGCTCTTGGATGAGCTGCTTTTGTCACCTTGATTAGCAGAACCGTGTCCGGTTCATTTCAAGACTTATTGAAAATTAATATTAACTGAGGCCAGTTTCTGTTCAGTTACTGTACTAAGAGGATAAGGTATGGTTTCCATCATGCGGGCGTTGGGAATGGTCACTCCACTAAAGGTACGGCACAGATTCTTGGCTTTCGGAATGAAGTTGCTCACCGTATTTGAAGCAACCCCAGCAGCAAGGCAGGAGGGGCCGGGGACGTGCTGGGGAGCGAAGAAGAACCAGCGGCACGAGACCAGCGGCACTGGGAGAGGAGGGAAAGGGGAAGGAAGCGTTGCTGTAATGTGAAATCCCGTGCTGTTTGAAAACATCCTCCCCTTCAGATATCCGCTCTGATGCTTTGCGCAAGTCGTTGCAGGCACCGGACCGAGGGCAGAGTCGGAGCACAGGATCCTCGAGCACATCGCCGTCTCCTTCGGTCCCTGTCTTGCTGAGGAAGCACCGGCGTTTGCAATTAGAGAACAGATAAAGGGAGAGAGATTATTTACAGTGCCTGAAAATGATGGTTTGGGTACAGGTACAACTGAATCATTATTTACCACCAGTTTTGGGTTTGGTTTTCAGAAACTTTTTAGTCAGAATGTCTGCTAAGTGATTGAAAATCCTTCGCAGTAGCAATACTCACAATTTTGCCACGCTTTGCACCGATGCAAATTCTAAATGAAGGACACAATGAGGCCAGAGAAGAGGCAACAGCCAAAACTGAGCGCCAAATCCTACATTTTTGCAAAAAGGTCCAAGAAACCACACCAAAGGGTGTTGGCTTTTTATCTAAAAAAGACAAAGGCCTCTCTGAGGGTGGAGTTCCCGGGGTGGGAAGGGATTGCCCAACGCCTGGACTTGCTGCAGGGCAGGGGAGGCAGCTGCCTGCAGGAAACCTGCCTGTTCCTGCCTCCGCTGCCCGGCCCCTGGCAGCGTAACCACGCTGCTGAGCTTGTGCCGCCGGCTTGGGACGGGCAGGGAGCCCTGGCATACTCCATATGAAAAACCAGGCAGGTAAATTTGCCCGCTCCTCGAGAGGACGACGGGCAGCGGTGACCCAACATTTCCGCCGAAGGGACGTCGGCAGCCTGAGCTGCAGAGCACGGGGAAGTTTGGGGTAGTGAAACCCAGCATGGGGCTGACCGTGGCGATGGATGTGCTGATCCAGCACCTCCTTCTGTCCCCTCAGACCGAAGCAAGCGGCTGGGGTTGAGGCTTCTGCTGCTCTGCTCTAGACATAAAGTGATGCTAAGGGTGGAATTCAAGAGGGAGACCGTTGATCCGTCCTGTTCCTTTGGGAGATGGGAAACCAGGGAGAGGTGTGAAGATGACGAGGTCCATGGACACTTCAATAGCATCTGCTGCCGCCTGGGGTCTGGTGGATCAGCTTTTTGAGACCGTGGGCAGCCATGCCCTGATCCTGCACACCTTACTGGGGGGGACAGTCCCCACAAAGCAGGCGGCACTGCTCTTACAGTCAGCCCGGCAAGCCCCAGTTCTTCGTCACCTTATTATCCACTCAACAACGTTTGCCAATCTGCCTTCCCCTCACCCAGTTCAGATGTTTCCTTGTCAGTCCCGAACACGAAGAAGCCGGCAGAGAGCACAGGGAGCCTTATCAGCCCCTGCCTTCTGCTGAGCTCTGACTCGGATTCAAAATTTGGCTCTTTCTCCTCCAACTCTTCTCCTTGCTGGCCCAAGTCCCTGCAGAGCTGGGAACTGCGACTATTGCTCTCAGGAGTGACACCCAAATACACAAGGTTGTGGGGTGTTTTTTTCCTCTGAAACCCACTTTCAGGGACTTTTCAAGAGCTGAAATGCCCTCAGAGAGAAAAAAACCCAAACCTCACTTCTTTTCCCAATTTTTCCACAAGAACGTCAACTAGAAAAAAGAAAATAACCCACCAGAAAAGCACTTACAAACCAAAAAGTTCTATCCCTCCAGGCTGAAGGGAAGTGAAATCAAAAGAGAAAAGAAATTTCTACATGTAGGCTTTGTATTTTCTATTTTTTGGGGAATAATTTGTATTTTGGGGAAGAGCGTGTTGCAGAGGTCAGAGAGGAAATGCTGCTGGGGCGGATGTCTCGTCTACGTTTTGCTGCTGAAATCCAGTGCTGAAACTCAGTAAAAGACTTGCACTGACACTTCTTCAGAAATAACTGGGGGATACATAACTATGGGGTTTTGCAGAAGTAAAATTGAACCACGAGGTAAATGAAAGGGGAGAAAAAAAAAAAAAAAGCCTCCTGCCTTCCAAATATCTTCCTTTTATCCTTCATTCTTTTCTACAAAGTGCTTTTTCTTCTATCACCTCGTCCCCTCCCGGAATATCGCGTGGTATTGGAGTGTGATTTTTTTACTGGAGAAGAAAAGCCACATTGTTCAACGTCTTCCTCTACTGACTTACGCCAGAGTGGCACCTATGTTGGCAGAGTCTTCAGAGTTTCCTCATATCTGACTAATAAGAGATGATGAAAAACATGATTCATTAAAAAAACACAGGTGATCATCTGAGAAAATTAAACATGCATCTTGAAATGTGGATTAATTTTCTTAAATGACGCTCGAACCGCAAGCAAATGGTTTAATCTCAAGGCTCCATCTGGTGGCAAAGTAAAGCAAATTCACTTATTGTAAAATTAATATTTGTCCTTCCTTAATTTCCACCGGTTCTTCTTTCCTGACCAACGCCCCAAATCGGTGCCGATGAAGGGGGCTGGCTGCGCGCTCGCGCACAGGAAAAATTTGATTTAATACCCTCCAAAGCCTAGAGCAGTAGACAGAGCTGCGACAGGAAATATCCCGAGTATCCTGACCTCCTGAATATTTGTGTCTGAAATGATCGTGCTGGAGCGCATTCCTGTGAACAATCCCTTGCAAAAACGTAGGATTTGGCGCCGAGTTTTGGCTGTTGCCTCTTCTCTGCCCTCATTGTGTCCTTCATCTAGAATTGCATCAACGGCGCAAAGCATGGCAAAATTATTATTACTGCCGTGAAGGAATTTTGATGGGTTAGCAGACATTCTGATTAAAAAGCTGGTTTACAAGCGGGAAGGTGTAACCATGCAGTGAAGCACCACAGCCCGAGCATCGCCTCGCGGAACCCCAGGGCCGTTTGGCCGCTGGCTGGCTCTGCTGCTGAACCGCTGCGTTATTTCCTATAAACCCCGGCCCCGCCGCCGTGCCCCCTCGCCGGGGAGCCGGAGCTGGGCAGCTCTGCCTTCGCCAGATAAAGCTCGGGCTTTCTGTTGGGCGGCCAGGGAGGAAGGAGGACCGGTGCCTTATCTTCCTTCCTCCAGCACTGTGCAGGAGTGAGTCATCTTTTTTTTCTTTTTTTTTTTTCTTTTTTTTTTCCCCTAAATATAAAGTAAGGCTGTTTTTTAGCATGCAGGAGCTGGCGAGCTCCCAGGAGCACGTCCCGGGCAGGAGTGGCAGGCACCCATGGGTGCTCCCTGCCTGCCCATCCACCCCAGCCAGCCCTGGGACCTCCTGGCTGTGCCGCGTGGGCGGTGGAGGTCCAGCTCCCGCATCGGGCTGTCCTGCCCGCCGCGTTTATCCTGCTAAAATTATTAGTTCTCTTTCGCGACGCAGACAGCAAGGCATCGTCTCCCAGATCACGTCTCGGGTACCCGTGTGGGATATCTCGCTGGTGGCAGCTTCTGGTGCGGTTACGAGCTGAGCGCCAACTCCCAGACCCACCTGCAAGGGCCTCAGTGAAGGTGCACAGCACCAGCAGCCGCTGCCTTTGCTTGGCGTGTGGAGAACCGTTGCAGTTTGGGGGGTAATTGTACGGATTCAGAAGCATTTAACGCACTGAAATATCCTTCTGCTCCGTGCCTTTTTATTTTTCTCCTGTTCCAGCTACAATGTCAAGTAACTAATGAATGCAGCATGATGCGGTATTAGGTTTAAAGCGGTGCTTTCCTGTTGCTGTTCCTTACATGTTGGTTGCACCCTTAATGATCTTCGTAGGAAATATTTACTTTGAGGAGTTTGGTTTTCAGTATGCCAAGTGATCAAAACCAGGCAAGGCAGCGTTTGCTCTCATATGACTTCAGTTTTTCCTGGAAAGAACCAGGAACAACAACAACAAAATCTGACTTTCAAAATTAATGCAGATCAGCTTGAAAATCATCTTGCCCCGATAAATAAACACTCTGTCCTTTCTCAGGCAATCTAATATTAACTTTTATGGGAATAGAAACTCAAGGAAGATTCAACACTGGGGCAAAGTGGGGGTTGTAACGGTGCTGGTAGCGTCTGAACGCAAGCGTTAACGCACAGCCTACATACGGGTGTTGTGGATACATCCTCGCCGCCCCCCGCTTGGGCTATCGAAACTGAGAAAGGGGAAATAATTACCTGTGCGGAGCTTTCTTCTCAGTGCCGTCTCTGGGTTTTGAGTCTTTTAAGTTTGCAAGGAAGCAGCGGCCTCCTAAGTTGGATCTTGCTGAAGGTGAACCATGGCCCCACCGCTTGTTCTTGCTTCTGTTGCTTCACCCGAATTTCTTACAGAGTGAATTGCACAGAGAACCATGCCCACGGTGAGGTGTACGCGTAACACGTGTTTCCGTCACGGTGTGATGTAGCCTCTTCGTGTGCCGTAGCGGCTGACGGAATGTGATTGTGTCAGGCCAGACATTTCGGCCCGTCGCAAACCCTTGGTTGCAGCGTGACCTGGGGAGGGGGGGACGGCTCCTTCCTCACCCCCTCATCCGGCTGGGGCTAAGCGACGATAAAACCTACGCACATTTACACCGCCAGCCGGGGCACGGCACCGCTCCTGGCTCCGCGGCCATCAACCAGAAACACGGGTTTTGGCGATGTGAGGAAAAAAACCCGTCTTTTTTTCACCCTGGAAATACTGCTTATGGCGTTCTGTTTGGGTCATTGCTCGGCATTTGTGCATAAATGTTTAATGACTTTTAAAAAACGAAGGAAATCGTTACGCAAAAAAGCTTTCATTAGTGTGGGCTTACGTTTGAGAGAATGCATTAGGAAAGAAAAGGAAACTATAAAGCAGGGATATTTTAATCATTCCAGCTTAGGAGCTAAGAATTTGAAAGCGCAGAGTTCAGGTTAGACCCGGCACAGTAAGGAACAGCCGAGTTGCCCGAAAATCCCTCGCGTGCTTTGCGATACGGCCATGAGCAGGGAGAAGAGCTTCTGTGTCTTCAGGGTCATCTCAGGTGGTTTAGAGCCAGGCGACCGGAAAGGGTGGGAGGGACGCAAGGGTCGGTTTTGGGGTGCTCGGAGCAGCTGGCGTTGCTCCGTCAGGAGCTCTTAGAGCGGGAACCGTTAAAGGCGATAGAACGCTATCGCCTTGCGGCGGTCTTGGAGGGGAGCTCTCAGCCCTCGAGTTCTCCTGCTCTGCCAGCCTGCTCTGCCTTCTGCTTTCTCCCGGGAACTGCGGATAAAACACTTTTTAGCTAACCCCGTGGCACTGCAGCCTCTCTCTTTCCTGTTCGCACAGCCTCCTGCGCTCGCACGCTTGTGCCCTAAAGAGGCGGCAAGCAGAACTCAACGCTCTTATCCAGACCGCTGCTCTAAAGCCAGGCGAGCATCCCGTGCACCTGCACGTACACTTCCAAAATTATCGTTTGCGTGGCTTTTTGCAGCTTTTCAGGCGGTCGTGGCAGAAGTTCGGGTCTCTGGGGCGGCTGCTCGGAGGGATGAGCTCGACGTGCTGTGCGTGTGTCGAGGACATCTGGGTACCTCCGGCCTTTCCCAGCCCATGAAACATATGGCCTGTGGCTGAAAAACCTTTAAAGATACTCAATTACCTTTTAACTTCCCAACATCTAATTCGGATGCTGATGTTTCTCTGCTCTCACAGTATCTGGTAGCGGCTGAGACCGGGATGAATCCCGTCTGGAGTCGGTTCGGGTGATGCTGGGGGAGAGGAGGGGGCTCGGAGGGAGCCAGAGGAGCAACCACGGTGGCCGTTGCCTCTCCTGGGAAGGGATAACGGGATTCCTCATGGATTAATCTCATTCACCCTCCAGTCTGGTCGCAAAACTCACTCAACAGCATCGACTCTTTACTTTGGGAAACGGGCAAGCTTTAAACGACACTTCTCCGTTAGAACCATGCCCTTATTTATAAATGATCAATAAACCCATGCAGTTAGACATGCCGATAGGAACCCTGTCAGGACAGCAAGCCTCGAATTGTGGTTTCCCCCCAGCGTGCTCTCCCAGCCGGCCGCAGCGGCTCGCGGAGAACTTTGCTCCTTCTGCAACACGTCGGCTCGTCTGAGACAGGTTGACCTCCAGCTTCGCTGCTGAATAATGAGACAAGGAATGTGTTCAAGCTGTTGAGTAAACCACCGTCATCTGTAAGAGATTTCCCATCCTTGTGCCTTAATGGTCAGGACAAGCCTTTGCGGGCTCGTCTCATGCCTGGTGGGAATGTGCTGCTCCTCTTTGTCAGCCGAGACGGGTTTTTTAGAAATCAGGTTAAGTTTCTTCCACATGTTTCTTTTTTTTTTTCTTTTATTTGTTACTGATTAATTATTCATCAGTCTCATGTAAAGTGGAATTTTATATGCGTTTCGCCCATTTTTTCTGATCCCTGAGTTCCTGTGACGCCATGTACCGTGTTTGGTTTGTCGCTGGGCTGTGCGTCCCTGGGGATGCAGCTCCAGGAACGCTTCGACACTTCCCAACACTTCACCTGCCTACTCCAGCACTTCGGCCCTGGGATCAATTCACGAAACACTCTGGTTTGATGCTGGCAGAGTTTTCCCGAAGGGATGTCTTTCCTGTGAGGGCAGGGGTCCCGTATCTGAAGGAACCCCGCCATCCCAACAGACTCAAGCTGTCTTCTGCAACTGTCACCGTCCTCATCTTGGTGTCGCAGCATCACCAGGTTGAAATCCCTGAAGAAACGCCAGGTCTGCATTTATTTTGAAGCACCACACTTGTGGCCCTTCCCAGAAGAAGACTCGCTGGCAGGATGGCCCATCGGCAAGCGGCACCCGCAACAAATTCCGGCCACGGGTGCGAGGATCGCTTTGGAGGCTGACGCTTGGGAAGCAGCTTGGAGAAATCCCAACCACCTTATGGCTCAGCAGCCCGACGCTTGCTGACCAAGATACAGACAGCTCCATTTTATTTACAGTCCCACTCTGAAACGTTCCTGTTTCACCCAGATTAGGGAGCACACCGAATGCTGTTTTCACCTCCTGCGATGTCCTTGCTCAGCTGCACCTTGCCAGAATTGGACCCCCTCCCCGGGGGGAACACGCTGGTGGTCGGGCTGCCCTGTCCCCCCCATCCTGCCTCCCCTCGGGGCTGTCATTACACCACCTGCCCTCACATTTGTCTGTCTTAAATCCTCGCCCTTTGAGAACTCACATGAGCTGGCCGAGTGTTGCCGTGCCGTCATTTTCCGGCAGCGCGGCGGGAGCCGGGCGTGCGGGTGCGGCGGTGCTGGACCACGCTGCAGCATCCTCGGGCAGGTGCTGAGGGTGAACGTGAGCACCCTCCTCTCAGGTCCGCGTCTGAGTGAGCTTCCGAGCTCCGGCCCATCTCTCTCGACCTTTATGGCCCCAAATTCATCTTTTTCAGAGGGTTTTCTGCCCCGTGACTTACCTGTCATCTTTACCTGCTGCTCCCTGCGGGGAGACATCTGCTATTTCTCTGTGCTGCCCGGAGCCTTTCGCGAGATCCCCATTGCAAAAGAGTTTGCAGTTTGATTTTATTAGATTGTCGAGAACCCAGCAGGGCATAATTATACACCGAAATCATCTCGACTTGAAAGCACGGCCATCACTCCCTTGTTCTCCGTGAGCTGTAACTTAATGCAAAACCCTGTGTCATTTTCCATTTTCTAGTTCTTTCATTCATTCCTGCCGAGTAATTAAAAACGGCTTATAAATAAACACTGGGGATGATTTCCGAAATGTTCCGTATTTACTTGCAAGGCTGGTACTTCTGTCATTGGCCCACTTAAGTGATTTTGAAAGATTGTATACAGGTTCCTTTTACAATGTATTTGAAGTTTGTAATCCTGCTTAAACACACAAAAATAGGAAGGATTAACAAACTGCCACGCTCAGGCCAAAAGAAGACAGAGCTAAAAGCAATCAAGGAGCAGCCTATCGGATACATGAAATAAATTGGGGGAAAAGTGGAAAACTGTCAACAAAAATAATATGTTATGGATCCTCAAGCCTTTGTGTTTATGCTAGAGGAAGCCTAAAATAATCTGTGGTTTCTGATGCTTGATTTAGTTTTCCACAAGCCTAATTAACACCAGATTAAGTTTGCTGCCACTATGGTTTATTGCTGAGACTGACAAATACTTGCTGTTTATTTGTTTCCTAAAAAAATGACGGGAGGCAATAACAGAATGACACAGTTAATAAGCTTGAAAACAATGCTATAATATTCATTTTTATAAACTCAGTCTTTAGCAGAAACCCCCATGACTTTCCGCATTAAATTCTGGCCCTACAGCCCTTGTGAAGGAAAAAAAATCCCAGTGCTTGAACGTCCCGTTGATTTAGGACGCAGCCCTGTGAATTTAAGCTAAAAATTAAGCCTGTGCTTAAGCGCTTTGCTGAAGAGCGATGGACTCTACCCCGTGTTTAAAATAACTCACGTGCTGGGGGGCTTGGCCGGGTGTGAGCCAGCGACCGCAGAACCGAGCGGTGCAAAGCAATGGTCGAAAATCCAGCCGCGTCTCCATCAAACCCGGAATACGGATGTTTCCCGTGAAAAATGTACTGGAGTGGCATCGGCCATTCTACGACTCGATACGTATGTCACGACACCAGGATTGAGCCTGATTCCCAGAAATCCCACAATCCCAGCTACCGCCTAGGCGAAATCCCGGATCTGCAATCATTTATTTGGGCAGGTGACTTTGCTCGCTGAAGTCACCGGGATTTCTGGCGCAAGCAGAATTCGTGCACGGTACGTGTGTGCAGAGGGACACCTTGCCACCTGAGCGCCCGGCGTGCAGCTCCTCAGCCTGCAGAAACGGGCTATTTGTGCCAAAAGCTGGCACATTCGGTGAATTATACATTCACCAAAATCACACCCAAAGTACAAATGAAAAAAAATAAGAAGACTGTGGTTTGCTGTATAGTAGATTTTCTGTGACTCAATCCAAGTCTCTATGAAATAAGACTCGGGGTGCTTCTCCCGAAGCTCCAGCATGTGGAGGGCAGTGGCCACGTACCACCACCTCTTGCTAAGACGAACCCCCTCAGAACCGGGTACCCGGTGTGGGAGTAAGGGGACAAGTGGGGAACCGGGAGCCTAAGGAGGGAGAAGCGAGCGGCGAGTTGGCAGACCTCAGGCACTGGCATCATTTAAAGCCTCGTTTCATAATACACGTCCATTCCCGGGGATGCTGAGGTGGTGGTACCCTGTCAGGAGCTCTGATGCTTTGTGGGGGCCGTGCGGGGCTCCGGGCAGACCCTCAGCCTCTACAGAAGTCATCCAGGTGGGGGGAACAGATCACAGACTAAAATGTGGCCATGGATGAGGATGAACAGGCCCAACAAATAGATGTTTTCACTGCGAGTCAGAGCCAATGTAGTGACCAAACAGCATCAAACGCGATTAGATATAATATCGGAAGATATCAGTGAGCTGCAGAAAAATCAAACGACAACTATGGCAAAAATTGCACAGTACAAAAGATGTTTTTGCATCTCCTCAGGTTTGCATCTCCTCCCTGAAGCAAAGGCCAAAATATCCTTGTCTTCCTCCCGACCTGAACCCGGGCTGGTTTTGGACATGCCGAGCAGATCACGGTACTGATTAGTGACACAGCCGGCAGCTCGGCTGGGAGATAAACCAAAAGTCATAAGCCAGCGCCAGCGTCTGATGCTAAGGGGCAAACGTCCGGATTTAGTGGCTTTCTGCTCTTTTCCGCTCCGTGTTACAACTGGCCGATGGCAGCAGCTCGCTGGAGTGTGCGCTGGCTGAGAGGAACGCACCCACCGCGGGACGGCTCACACCTTGCTTCCCGGCCGGGAGAAGTCGAGGTGACACCTCCGAGCATCCGGATGCTCAGGGACGTGTCATCCCGCCTGCGCGATGCCTGTCGAGGGTATCTTAGAGGCGGTGCTGTTGTCTGAAATTCCTTTTTTAAAGGATTTCTTTTGCAACAGACACTGCAGTCCCGTACTCCGAATTGCTGTGCGAAGCTCCGATTCATACCGGTGCTCAGACATCGTCCTGCCACCAGCCACCCTGAACGGAAAAGGACAGGACTTAAAGGAATTGCACTGAAATGGGAGAAAAAATACTGAAGATTTCTTTTCTTCTAACATTCAGTTAGCGTCAGACTGGAACCTCACTGAAAAAGCTGTCACTGCATTTAAGGGGTATTGGGGACCAGCTCTTACAGCGCTGCGGTTTCTCCTGCCCCGTAATATTGTTAATTTTGCTGAGAAGTGAGTAAGACAGGCTCGGGCTGGAGAGCCATTTGGATTTAATAATGCACTTCCATACCTTCTTAGCCCAGATTTCTCAACCAACTGTGCAAGGATTTATCGTTTGCTAACTGTGAGTGAATTACTACAGCGTTACACAGTCCCGGGTTGAATGCAGAGGAGGAATGATGTCTTTCCTACGGCCGGGGAGAGCCCGCAATGGGCTGTGCTTACAGCCGCAGGGGACACCATTTCCTTCAAGGCAAGAGAAAAAAGACCTGAGAAGCCTTTCCTGGGCGTTTAAATCATTTATTTTTTTTTTCTTAAAGGTGCACCGGAGCCCTGCGCTGCCCGTCACGCCCTGGGGAGCCGGGGCTGCGTGGCACGGGATGCAAAATGCAACTGTAGCTTGCATTAAAGGAGGAAAGCGACTATTTTGAAATGTCTTTCAGAAAGAAGAGGCCGGATGCCCTGAGCTACGGAGCTTTTTTCTTGAATAGATTTTCTAATAGCGTGGTAGGTGCTGAGTTCTTCTGCTCCTTACCCTCCCCCTTGGCTCCCGAGCTGCTCTCCGTGGCTCGCCCATCACGTAACAGCAACCCTCCTCCTTCTCGGATGCCGCATCGCGTCACGGGGCAGGAGAACCACGCCGTCTCCTCCTGCTTCTTGCACGAGCGGCTGCAAAGCTGGGGCAGCTCTGCCGCTGCTGGGGACCGCGGGAGGACACAAGTCGGCCCCAAGCCCCACCGAAGCAGCACGTGCTTTGAAAACCCAGCTCCTACATCTGCCTCTGCTAACGATTTTAGTCGTGTTTATTCATCAGCTTCAGAAATAACAGAATTAGCGGGCGTTTTCCTGGGCTTTGGATGCATGCGTGTGTTTTAAATCCCATCCACATCCGCCACAGAGGACTGGGCTGCTCGGGGCGGGGGTCAGTCCCTGCCGGTCTCGGGGGTGGGGGTCCTTTGGGGGGGACGGTGTTTGGGCACGGGCTGGTGCAGTGGTGCTGTTTTCCTGGGCCATCGCTGGCAATTTGAAGCACTCAGCATCCCCTCCTGCTGCCCAGGGTGGAGCGGGAAGGGGTGTCATGTCTGAGTTACCCGTAGGTGCCTCTTGGGGCTGCCCCGTCCTCCCGCCTAACCCAGTGGGTGCGTTATTTATGGACCAGTGCCTCCCTGCNGACCTCATCCTCTCCCACCTGGGGCCCCGACATGCACCTAGGGAGCGGCGACTCTTCTCTTCTTCCGAAACCAGCCGCCGAGGTGCGACCTGACGCCGCGATCCCAGCTGGATCCGTTCCTCCCAAGCACGAGCCAGCCAGACCCAACGGCACTTTTACTGTTCAGCTGGGTTGTGGTGGTGTCGCTGGTCCGCGGCACCATGCCGTTCCTTCGGCCTCCTCGGCCTGACCCAAAATTTATGCAACGGAGTGGATAATCAATTATATTTTGGGGGTCACATTTCCAAGTGGCTCACGAGCTTCCTGGGATCCCTGAGCCGTTTCACAACCCCGGGGGACTCTCCGTGTTCTCGCCAACAAAAGTTACAACACCGAAGAGCAGAACTGAAAAGTCTCTTTTGCTCTGGCGCAAGGCTCTGCGAATCTCTGCGTTCACTGAACAGCTTTTCTTTCCTTTATCCCCGTTGCTGCAGAACTCGGTGTGCTCTCCCTCGGGGGGTACGTGGCAGATTGTCCCCCTTTTCGGGTCCTCCCAGGAGGGACACGGGCTGCAGTCCCGCCACTCCGAGCACCCGCTCCCACCTCGAGGAGAGGTGACTTGCACCAGGGCTTTGCCACGAGGTGGCTTCAAGGTAAAGGAGATTTGGGGGATATTCAGCTAAAGCCTAAATCCGGGTCAAAGTTGCTTTCTTCTGCTAATCCTCCTCAGTCTTAACGATGGACCGCGGAGTCTGAGAGCAGGACTCGGATTTTCATGAGCATCGGGAGATCGGCTACGCCTGGGATAAAAATTGCGTGTCGCGGAGTGACGCATTTTATGGGACGACGTCACGTAGAGATCCTTCGTACGGGTCTTCCAACCTAACGTCACTTGTTCCCTGCCACCCGTTGTACGGAACGATCCTTGTGCTCAAACTTTCTCTGTTAATTGCCGTGGAAATTTGATAATTTCATCCTAAAGGAGAGTTGAGGAGAACTCAGGAAGAGCTCCGATTACTGAAAACTGGAAAAAATTAATCTTGATTAAAGCACTTCCCCCATGAAAATAAGGACCTCCTGAACTTTGCAGAGAGCTGATTGCTCGGAAGCTGTTCTTCGGGTGATGTCGCACTGTACTTCCGCCAGTTTTTCCTGCAACGCTATAATAAAAGAATCTAGCCATCACACGGCAGGAAAATAAAAAATTACCTTTAGAGGTGTGATTTAGCGGGCTATGGGCAAGACCTTGTTTCAGTTCCCTTCCAAGGGAAAGCGCCCAAATACGCAAATTGCCCTCCAAAGGCAGAATGGCTGCGAAAATGCCCGTCAGCTCTCCGCGCCCACAGAGGTTCTCGGATGAAAAAATAAGACTTGAGCATCGAAGATTTTTTTGCCAGCACCAGCAGAAGGAGCAAAAGAGAAAACGGACCCTGTTTATTTGGTGGTTTTAAGATGAGGAGACAGAAGTCCTCTTCAAAAGATCGGCGTAGCACAGGTTTCCGTGTTTTCCGGCAGGTTGATTCCCTCTAAGATAAGAGAGGATTGGGATAGGAAGTGCTACAAGTCTGCTTCATGGATTTTAAGCACACCTGGAATTTGCATAACCAAAATAAACCAAACTGTTTATTTTATTTTATTTTATTTTATTTATTTTATTTTATTTTATTTTATTTTATTTTATTTTATTTTATTTTTTTTTAAANATTCCAATACAACACCTCTGCAGGAAAGAGGTTCAGGAAACTTGGGGTGGGTGTGTGTGGTTTTTAATTTTTAATTTTTAATTTTTAATTTTTAATTTTTAATTTTTAATTTTATTTTAAATTTCACTTCATTACTTTCTTTAATTATTTTTCTTATTTCCTTTGAGGCATGCATTTGCCCAGCACTTTATGGAGTAGGTGTGATGGTGGCTCTTCCCCAGCGCATGCAGTGTCCCTGCAGCATCTTAACTTTTACACCTCGGACGACGATCCGGAGGAGCGTGCCCGTGTATTTTCACCCTTGTCCCCACCCACGCTGACACTTGGCACTACAGATGCTTACAATTATCTGCAGATGCAGATTTTGTGATTACAATTTGTACCCCCCCCCGGAAAATTGTCCTTTTGAAGAGTTGTCTCCGAATTTCCCCAGGCTTTCAACGCTATTTATTTAGCAATTGACTCGCAGCGTGGGAGCAAACTTCACCCTTGCTCCCAATCCCCCTCAGCAAAGAAGATTTATTGCATTATTATGCAGAATTGTGCCAGATTTGCTGGGAGGGAGAGGACGTGCCTGGCTGGAGCAACCTCGAGGTCAGTTTGCCCTCGGATGAGGGACGGATGTGTCCTGGTGCTCCCAACCCACGGAGAGGACCTGAGGACACAGCAGAGCAGTGGCTGCTCTTCTCAGCTTGCCTGGGGGTCTCTCCAAGCCAGGGTAGTTAAACCAGCACATTATTCCACCTCTTTGGGAGCTGTTTCTGCAGAGAGCTCCCTGCTGTTGTAGGGTCTCTCCATGCGGATTTTGCTGCAAGACCCCGTTGCTTCTCCTCCTTCCAGCTGCTTTGGAGACCAGAACAAAATGATGGAGGAAAGCACCAGGAGCCCACTTCCACAGCTGAAATTGCTGCTGGAAGTGAGCGGCGATGCAAAACCCAGCACCCCGCATGCTCCAGACCCCAGCTGGATGGGTGACGACCTTCATTCCGGTCTGTTCCGGGTGGGATGCGACTTTTGTTGCCGGGTCATTGTGTGCCATTGATCGCAGGAGATGTGCTTGCATCCTGCTGCTCAGTGGAGCCCCACGTTTCTCCAGAACGTGTTGCAGCTTATGGCGCGGATCTGCACAGCACAACCCAGCTTTTAGCTGCAGGGGCTTGAGAAGAGAAAAAGCCTGTGCGCTGCCTCTGATGTGGATGAAGCACCAACGGAAAACCGTGCAAAGCTCCCAACGAAACCACCCCGTCAGCCAGGACTGCTCGGATGGTGTCAAATAGCTGCTGCAGAAAAAGGAAATAACTGAAAAAGTGAAGGATTAGTCCAAGGAGGCGCGTGTCCAGGGTGGGAAACTCTATACGAGGTCTTGGCAGCACCAGCTGATGCTCACGGCAGCCCTTCCTCCAGCAACCTAACGCAACGACCTGGTTCCTATTAAACAGATGTTTAAAAGACAAGCTAAAACCCAAGTGCTGCCTACCCCAGGCAGTTCCCATTATCCAGCTCATCCTTCACCTCTACAGCTTGCATCCCCCTGGGTTGGGGTGGCTTCCCATGGGACCATTGGTGGTGGAGCGTGGAGGCACAGAGAGCAACCTCGAGCTTCCCGGGGCTCACCTGCCCCATGAGCAGAGCACAGCTTCCTTTAGGACTNCAAGCTGCTTTCAGCCCTATTTTCCACTTGTGCCACAAGAAGGAGAACAGGGACCCCGGGGTGATGGGGAACTGAGGCACGCCGGGAGCTGGGAGCAGCTTTAGTTTAAATGTGATGTTCGTACTCATCAAACCTGATCATAAACCACGAAAAGCTGGAAGAACTGCTGAACTCTCCTGTCCCATCAGACCTTGGTCTGAAGCTGTTGGAGAATGAGCGGAAACAAAACCATACTTCAACAGTTAGATTACCCCCAAAGAGTTGCCATTTTCTTGTCCATCACAAAATATTGGCATTTTAAAGGTTTTGCCCTGATTCAGCTGGGGTCTGTCCTCTGCTCTGGCTGTCGGGGCAGGTCCAGCCCCCAGTCTGAAACCCTCCCTTGATCCCATCCCAGTGGCGGCCTTGTGGCACCTTGAGCTCATCGTTAAACGACGCAATGAAAATAGAAGGAAGCAGAAATCTGTGGGCCACCTCTCCGTACCCGAGAGGCACAGCTGTCAGGGGATCCTCACACATTTCCTTGCCATGAGTCTGTATTTTCCTTTGTGTAACATTTTGCTCAGAGATAGCCAAAGTGGGTGCCAGCAGGCTGGATCTCCACCAAACTGGGGCACGTAGACGTGTATTTGTGTCCATGTCTGCACTTGGACAAGGTCCACGTTAGACAAAGACCCCCGTGCACCAAGATGCAATAGATGAAAAGTAATTTCCTGCAGGATCAGGTCTTCTTGCATGAGGGCTGATACATCTGAGTGCAGATTTTCGCCCTCCTTTAGCGTGCTGTTGAACGAGGTGGGGCTGAAACCGCATGGGTGAAGGGGCCGTGTCTACCTGGAAGGCTGGGACCTTCTACACCGCCTGTGCAGGAGCTCTGTGTCTGCCTTTCAGCTATCTCTTTCAACACATTTCCCCCCAGGCACCGCGAATCACAAACGTAGTCAAGTCCATCCCCCGTTGGCATCCCTGGCATCGCTCATGGTCCACCACCACGGTCCTCAGTGGTGGCTCAAGATGTCCCATCCTGCTGGGCAGCTTCTCCCGTCCACCCGCATCCCCCACCGTGCCGGGGGCTCCGCCGGTCCCGCTGCACCCCAGAAGGACGTCTCCGAGGGGCCGGAGCTCCAGCCACGGCCGCTTCCCCTGGCCTTCATTGTTCCATTGACAGCAGTCAATATCTCCCTGCCGAGGAATGTATTTACTTATAGGCACATAAGTAATTCATTTATAAAATTGAATTATCTGACTAGGGAGATTGTGTGTTTTGATTGTGTAGCAGTACTTCTGAAACCGACTTAAAATTGATAAAAGCCAGATGGAAAGCGGAAACAGTCCATTTCATGACTCTTTAAACGTTTAAGTTGGTTAACCCTTGTACTGCACAATTTTTGAAGTTGGGGTGTAGTGTGGAAGCAATTTGTTGGTGAGTTCTCAGGATGCAAAGTGGGCTGTAAGTGCTCGCCGGGTTGTGTGCCGAGGGGGAAAAAGGAGCCTCTGCAAGGACCTTCAGTAGGAAAAAATACTTAGGAGGGAGATGTTTCATCTCGGGAGTCGTTACAGCCGGAAGAATTTCTAAGGGAATGGGGCAAAATCCTGACTAAAGGGTGTTTGGGTCCTGGGAAGGTTCCCGAGGGTGCGGGACGAGCAGTAAATCAGCCAGGCAGCCCGTGGCGTGGGGAGGTGGGGAAGGCAACGGACACCCGGGAGGCAGCAGGGAGAGAAAATTACGGAGAAGCCGGCCAGAAACGGGAGCGAAATCGGCCCGTCCGCGTCCCTCCGCACGCGAGAGGCGGCGAACAGGAGTTCATTGCGCTCTAACTGCCTTTCAGCCCTCGGAGAAGGGAGGAAGAGAGGAGGAACGCGAGGAAAAACTCGCGGGGCTGCTCTCGCCAGTGCATGTGAACCGGAGCAAACCCACAAATTCACTTTATTTCTCCGCTCTGTCCTTTTTATTGCTTTTTTTTTTATATTCTATCCCCGCTTGCCATCGGAGCGTATCCCGCCCCGTGCCGGGCTGGATGCTGCCGTTGGCTGGTGCAGGACGTAAATCCCCACCTCAACCGAACAGGACTCAACCCTAAACCCAAACCTTACCAAAATACCTACCAGCGCAATTAAAAACCTGCCTCAAATTCCTTAAGAATTAAGGAAGAACATGACACCACCGGCCCATCTTTCGTATCTGCGGCCGAAGGGAGGGCGGCGGATGCCGGGGCACATCTGCATCGAATCCCGGCTCCGTCTCCGTTAGCAATAACCTCCGCAGGTGCTGGGGCTCGTCTTGTCTTCGCCGCTCGCTGCACCGCCACGCCAGGTCTCTTCCCTCCGTGAGAAGGCTCTTAAATTAAATCGCCTTTAATTGGTTTACGGTTGTGCTTCTGCCGCGTTCGCGTACTGGAAAATCGAAAGGTCTCCAGACGAAGATGCTTTACGATCTCCGTTTCCATTTTGTTAATATTTTCCAAGCTGGTTTCCTGTTTTCCTGTTGCCAGAAACACGCGTCGGCAAAGAATAAAATAATTCGCATACCAAGTGTTTGAAACAATTGTTTCTGCCCAGAAATTAGTGAAAACCTGATATTTATTTCTTTTTTTTTTTTTTTTTTTT
>VXBL01005127.1:317613-330133 GCA_013400195.1 Aramus guarauna
AAGCATGTGGGACTAGTAAACTTAATTAAAAAGAAATATTGTTAAGCAGCCCGATACAGCTATAATTTGATTTAAAGTACTGGATGATACCAACATTAGAAATGTAAACAGATATGCCTTTTTTTTTTTTTTTTTTTAAAAAAAGATCTAAATGGAATTTAAAATACTTCTTCATTTGCAGCGGGCTTTATGAGCTGGGGTTAATTGCGAAGGCTTTCCTCCTCCTGTTCTTTTGCTGTAGGGCTTTTTTCAAGCGGGGTAAGAAATATTTCATCCTCAAACAAATTACTGCTGGCTCGTTTGTGCTTTGCGCTCTGCACACGAGCCAGGTTTCGATACCTTTGTTCATGTAACGCAAGATCCCGACTGCCCAGAAATCAGTGCCAGAGCTCCCATCGATTTCAAATGTACCGGCACATTAGGGATAATTTAGATTTCTTTCTGGAGTAATCTCCTGGATTTCCGAGGAGAAAGTTTCCGCTCGGCACGAGTCGAAGAGGAAGAAGTTGTCATCAGAACTTGTTTATAAAGCTATTAGAAACGTGTTACATGTAACGCAATATGGCAGGACCCGTAGTATTGCGTGATAAGCCTTGGATCCACGTCTTTTCCCGATGAATTTTGCTATTTAAATCGAAGCGGGTCCGCCTCAGCCTTCAGCAGCCCTCAGAAACAGAGGCTGGATGCGGTGGATGCTTCAGTCAGTTTTGTGCAGCCCACACCGGAAAGCCCGGATATCCTCTAGTGCCCCGGTCCAATCCTGCCGAAATCTCCCTGCTGGGTCCCTGCTGGGTCGGGGAGGTTCTCGCTCAAAGAGAGAGAAAATACTTGGGAAGCCTGAAAGGTGTCCCCAGCGTCACAGCAGGCACCGCCGGGTCGGGTCCCCGTCCCTTCGCTGCCTCCAACGCCGAAGGACGGAGCTGGGTGTCAGGGCGGATGCTGGACGACACCGACCTTCCCCCCACCCGTCTGCAAAACTATTTGCTAATTCGATATGAGAGCAAAAAGCCTTTTTTTTTTCTTTTTTTTCTTTTTTCCCGCCCAGCAGGGAGATTATTTTGTAGAATCGCTGGTTTTAACCTTTTCTCTGAATTCTTTGCGGGAACATTCAACTTGAGGAGGCGGCTGGGAGATGGGAACCACGGCTTTATCCCGCAGCGCTCAGGGAAACCCCTTCCCTCAATGAAACACAATCACCAAAACTCGTTATTGCCTTTGCCATCCGCATCTGTCCGGAACCGGACAAGTCCACGGGTGCAAGGGTTGCGCCGGTGTGAATTTTGCACAAACTGCACCCAGAACTGAACAAACCGAAGGCAAAGAATTGAACAAATGATAAATAAGTGTATTTTGCTGTTTGCTTCCCTAAGCTGTGGCTGTAACTGTTCTGATGACGTGAGGCAGTAGACTCGCAGGCAGACTTAATTCAATTCCACTTATTTTAATTTTAAAAATTAATACATATAAAAATCGCAATTGAAAATATTCCAGTCATTATACTTTCCCCTAGATTTTTTTTTTTTTATTTTTTTTTGGCCAGTTTCTTTTGCCTTTAATAACAAATACCAATTGTATTGCCCCCTCCTTGCTTTTAAACCTCCAGCAGGAGGGAAGAAGGTCCTGGCTGAGAGATGCAGAGGAAAAGCCGAGGCGGAAGAGAAGGGAAACAAACTGCTGAAAGCAAAAAATACAATTTTCCTTCAACCCCACTCGATTACAGCGATCTGAGATGGAACTGCAGGCACAGAGGCCAAGCCAGAAAGCATTACAAGTTTTTCATTTAATTTTCTTCCTTTAAACTTAAGACTTTCCGTCACTTTATGACTGAGAAACTGTCCGAGAGCTCCCTGCAGCAGCCTCGGCTCCGGCACATGCGAAATCCCAGCGTGAGGTTTGCAGGTTCCCCGGTAGCAAATATTTAATATCATTTGTTGAATGGAGTCCTCGATAAACTAAGGCTTTTCTTTTTGTCTTGCAAATTACTCTCGATGTGTTCTTGATTTTTTTTTTTTTTTTGGTGAAAGGCAACAAACTGAGACAGTTTTCAAACGAGGGTTCGTTCGCACCCAGGCTGGTTTGGGAGAGCCAGCCCAGCCCCGTCACCGAGCCGCGGATCTCCTACCCCCCTTTTCTGTCAGTCAGCTGTGCTTGCCAGCCATGGAGGCGAGAAATTTTTTTGGTATTAATTTCCTACTGCTCTTCCTGCTTGCATTTTATTGTCGATATAAGTTACAGGGGAAAAAAAAAAAACCCAGTGCTGTCTTTTGAATATTTATTTCCTACAATTCGGTGCGGTACAGCTTCACTCCCTCTCTCGTGTCTATCACCTGCATTATAACAATTAGAGGAGAACACATTTTTCAGTCCTCTTACCTCCAAATTCCAGCTGCCCGGCCAGGATAATACAAACCACATTGAGCTGGGCCAGGTCGGGATGGCTGCGTGTCTGCAAGCGGCCTCAGAGCCGCGGCTGGTCTTTCAGACGGGGAAACGATCTCTCCGAGGCAACTGGGATTCATCATCTACAGCTAATTGAGGCGAACGGGAGGGTTCCCATCTGCCGGCTTTCTCCGTCGGGCAGAGAGCGCTGGCAGCGGCTCCTGATCCCGTCTCCGGGTGGGATGCTCCAGCTCTGAGCATCGCTCCCCCCTCCCGAGATGCGGGGAGGATGGCGGCGGCTCTCGTGCAGCCCCGCGGCTCCGCTCTGCCCGAGCGGTGGGTAACGCCAGGTGAGCGATGCCGACAAAACCCGTCCTGAAACTACATTCAGGAAAAGAAAAGACTTTTGAGTTCTTCCCTGCCTTCCAACGGCAAAGCAGTGCTGTAACCGAAGCCGGCCCAGCTCCTCGGCGGTTCACCGAATTTGCTGTTTCTGGGGTAGGTCGGGAGCGGGAGTTGGAGGATGTGCAGAGCAGGAGCACTGGGTATCATCGGTGCTGAGCTTTATCGTGGTGTTTTTTCAGTGAACTGCATTAATTCTGTTATATATGGAAGTGCTTTAAGTTTATGGAATGTGGGACAATAAAAGCGAGCAGATGCATGAATGTAGGCAGAAATCCAGAAAAAAAAAAAAAAATAAAGTCCGTCTCCCTACAGCTGATGGAAACTCCCCTGCCCTCTGCTCCGGGCTCCGCCGGTCCCAGGAGACGGGGAAAGCGGAGTGAAGAGTGAAGCCAAAGCTCATGGGAGCCCATGGGGCGTCCCCGAGGCTTTTGGCCAGGGCTGGAGCATCTCCCGACACACTGGAGCATCTCCTGTGGTCGTTGGCTCTGGGGAACGTCTGCGGGGCGTTGGTGCTCTCACAAAAATACGAGAAGTTTCAAGACCACTCGTCGTCAGTGGCACAGGGCACGGGTGATGTTCTAGGATAAGAGACATTTTTCAGAGGTTTTTTTTTCAACCCAAATTACTTTTTTTCCTGGCAGCGCAGGAGCCATCCGACCTTCTGCCTTTGGTGGCCTTATCGTAGGAGACGCAAAACCTGCCCTGGTTTAACGCCGTGCTCGGTCCTAAGCCTTCAGACATGGGATTGCTAACGAATAACCAATTAGATTTCAATGTAAAATGTCCACCAGGTTCCCCACAGTTCACTTCTGCAGATGGAGGAGCTATTTACTCCGGTAACTAATGGGCACAGACAGACTTGAGCAGCACTGAAAGGTAATATCACTCCCAAATACAACCAGATGTGCAAAAAATACACAACTTTTCGATGGATAAAACTTGCTGCAGAGCCAAAATCAGACTCAGCTGCTAGTTCCAGGTCTTGAGGGTTAGGAAGAGGCGAATTTTTTGTGCGTGAGCTATAATCATAAGTCAGACCTCTGGCCGAGAGTGGCAGAGCAGAGTATCGGTGCAGGCAGATGCTCCAGATCGAGGATCCGAGGTCCAGGGCTGTGGTGCCCAGCAGCACAGTGGTTATGAGGATTTCGGGGCTCTACCAGTGTTTCTTCTGCCTCCTGACAAGGCTTCTCAGAGAAATTATCCCCATATTCCTAATTTTAAACTGCAGTTTATTGAAAAAAAAAAATACACAAGGAAAGGAGCTGAGATCGAAGTATTGCACATAACAAGGAAACCTCTTCTGGTCCCTTCAGATCTCCCTATTCTGCAGCATGGGCTCCAACCAAGGGTGGGAATTTTCCTTGAAGATCATAGCAACTCCAGCCGGAGTGGGGGATTTTCCCTTTCAGATCGGAAGATCTTTCCTCTAGCACCTACACGCTTGACTTGCTTTGATCCCGGAGACCTCAGACAGAAAACGGTGGTTGGTCGGCACTGGGCCGTGTCCACGAGGGCTCTGGTGAACCCCAAGAGTGTGCGCGGAGTCTCGGAGCTGGGACAGAGCAGGCTGGGGAAACACCGCGGGGACGGTGCTGGGTGGGGGTGGCAGACCCCCCCGAAGGGCTTGGGGAGCCCAACCATGGGATGGGGCACTGATGGTCCAGGAGGGGATGGTCCCTGCAAGCCAAGAGCCCTGTTCCCTGCTGAAAGCCAAGGGATGCTCGGCCGGAGCCATCTCCCCTTCCAGCCGCAGCTCTCCTGCGAGCCTTCCCCATCTCACCTTGTTTTTACATTACTGGAGGACAGAGCTTGTTTTTCAGGGCAAATCCCCTGCTAATGTTGCTGGGATTTGAATTTATGGCCACGGGAGGTGTTGAGCCACCGGGCCAGATGGTTATTTGCTAATTTTGATTGTTTGGAGTGGTTTTTGGATCTCAGCAGAACCGTCCGCATTTACAAACAAGAGAGCGTCACAGGTTGAACTGTTTCATGTGTTGAATCATTGCATGGTTTTCTTCTTCCCTTATTGAAAAAGATCGCTTGATTTTTGGCTGTATAATTTACAGTCCGCAGCCTGTGACCCAGTGCAGCCAGAAGGAAACTTTGGAAAGGGAGATAATACCGTGGAGACAGATTTTTCCTCTTCTCTGAGCTGAAATTCCTCGTGAAGCTGAAGCTTGTTGACCCGTTCAGCTAAAGCTGATTTTCTTCTGCTCCAGCAACCGTAGCCGCAGACAGACTCCTCTGACAGGCTTTACCTGGCGACTACCTGTACATCAACGTGGGCCGATTGCATTTTCTTTTTTTTTTTTTTTTTAACAACTCGGTGCTATTGGGTGGCAAGTCAATCACATTTATTTATTACTTTAAAATTAAAAGCAGAAAATAATATCCATCGTCCCCAAAGGGATACTTGAAAAAGCAGTTTCACCCAGCTTTGCACGGAGAGTTCATGCGGTTTTAATTTCAAATACAGAGAATAGATAGCTTGGTTGGGGGGGTGACATCACCCTCCTTGAAAATTTCATGTGATTCCTTTCCTTCTTTTTCAAGATATTATTTTACATATCTGCCGACAGATATTTGTATTGGCAGATCTTACGAAATATTAAGATCGTATCTTTTCTTTTAATTGCAAAAGTCGCTTCCTTAACCAAAGTGCACGCTAAAAACTCAAAAAAATTTGTGCTTCGAAGGCGGGTGAAGGCTTCCTTACAAACCTTTTGATTTATTGTCCTTCTCCCCAGTGCATCGCCCCTTCCGAGCTTTTCTTCTCATGCCTCTCTCTTTGCATTGACAGCAATAATTAGCGGCATTAACCGAGGATAGAATAGTGAAACAAAGCTGAGTTTCTCCGCAGCCCGTCGATCTCTCCCAGGTGTAGGCTCAGTTTAAGGCCAGAGTTTAGGTTTATCTTTCCAGACAGGGAGGGATGGAAAAGTCTCAGATGTGTCTTGGGGCCGACTCCTCCAGCGAAGTGCTGGCGGTGCGGAGACGGCGGCGGTGGAAAGAAATCGGTTGGAAAAGCACTCTGCCCCAGAACGAGCAGGACCGGGGATAAATCACCGCGTCTTGTTTGGACCCACCTTCCCTAAGCCCGGCGAAGGAGGTAACGAAGCTTGTTGCGAGCATCAGGATTTGGGGAGAGAGAAGAGTGAGCCCCAGTAACCTGCAATTTCTGCGTGGCTAAGCCTGCCTGTCCCTGGCAGGACTGATTTTCTAAGCCAGCCTCCAGAGCAGGCTCTTGGCCGCACCACGAAAGGCTCCGTACGAGATCTGGGGACTCCCCAGCGTCCCCGTCCTGGCCCAGCGCTGTGGACATCGCCAGCCACGGGGCACCACTTCCCCATGGAGTGAGCCGCATGGACACAGCCTCTGCGGGGATTTTGGGATTTCGATTGGGATTTCGATTGGGATTTCGGTGGCCGGTACATGGGCTCCGGGGTGCTGCTGGGGCAGCGATGGCAAGGGAGAGGCAGCTAATGCAGGGAGGTGCAGTATGCACCCCGATAGCCACGAGCACCCCTTCAGGTGGGCTTTGCAAGCCCAACCCTCTCTGGGACACATGCTGGTACTGTGGACCCTCCGCTCCCCTGATGAGCAGCCAATCGAGCCGTCCTCCTCAGCTCCAGGTCTTGGTCATCACAGGAGACTTCGGCCCATTTTGGCTTTCAGAGCAGACGATGTGATCAAGGCCATCAAAGGACCTTCCCCGTCTGCACCAGCACCAAGATGTCTCAAGGTATCCAGTTACTATTCGATGTGAAGCAAACCAGAACGGAGGCTGTATTTTGTAAAAATAACATCATTTTCCTCTTTCAAGAGGCTTTTTGCTTTCAGAAAGGGTTCGCTGCTGGTAAGGCTCCGGTTGGGGTTCCCAAGACCCCGGGATGCTCCATGGCCGGACCCTGCCTGGCCCCGGCGCGGAGCGGGGGGCACAGGAAACACATCCCTGGGTCTGCTCGGCTCCGCTCCTGCCCGGGAATATAGAATAACTCAATATCAGCTTCCCCATAACTATTTTTAATTTCGGTTCTCCTGTGTGGTGTCCCTGGCAGCTAAACAGAGAACTCGGGCTTTTTCCTCCCTACACGCCAACGCTGAGAAGAGCGGGGGGGGGTCCCGGGGACAGGGGGTCCCGCAGCTCGCAGGGCTCCCGCGGGGTCACCCCCTCTTCCCCTGGAGCTCTTCCCTGCAGTAAAGCCAGGCAGGATGCGTTTTGGTGCCATTCTAGAGGTTTTCTGCTCAGTCCACGTGGTTAATTTTGCGCCCTCTAAATCCCCTATTATTACACATTCTTCAAGTATTTTCTTTAAGTATTATGAGAAAAGTTCAACACGACAGGAATTTTTCCCTTTACTTAGAGGGGGAAGGGACCATTTCTTGGTCTTATTTCTCTGCTCTGGAGAAGTCATGATGAAGGAAAGGTGGTGGGAAAGCTGCTTGGTGGGATGGCCAGACTGGCAGGGGCTTGTCCGATGGAGGTGCTTGGAGAAGGGATGGAGCAACCTCTTCTCACCCTCATGCTTCGCACACAACCGCCAGCCAAAACCCAGGATCTGGGCTAAAAAAGGTGACCTTAAAAATGTTCCTCACAGCCCAGAGTGGAGAAATCTTGTTTTTTTCCAGGAAATACATTAAGGTTGCAGTGAGATGTCTCACGGAAGCCCCGTTACGCTGCCCCAAGCTCTCAACGGTGGACATGACCGCAGCCGGAGCTGCTGGATGAAAGTCCTCGTGGTGGCACGTCACATCTTGGTACTGCAGGTACACACGGTGGTCTCATCCTTACCCAAGGGCAGGTGGACATTACTGACCCTTCCTCGACTTCCCTGGCTGTAGCGGGGAACCCCACCAACCCTTGTCCCATCACGAAGTGATCCGAGTCCCCTAATTTGATTTAACTCTCCCCAAATGCTGTATATATTGGTTTTACTCCACCGAATCACTTCCGTAACGTTTAATGCTATTCCCTGTGCAGCCTTTTTGGGGGGCTTATGTATAAAATAACATAACAGAGATTTATTTTAATATATCCTTAACTCATGCAGCGCACGTGGCGGTGAAGAACCTCCTTAGGAGGTCAACTGACAGAGAGACTTCAACCCCAGCTGTCCACCGCCGTAAGCTGGCCTTTTCTTCCCCAGACCTGCCGTTTTTGCCATGAAATTAATTCGGGATGTTCCTGAGAGCGAGGACGGGCTGAACCGTGGCGTCACCTCCCGCTTCGGACATCGCAGCGTCAGCACGGAGGTGCCGCAGCCCAACGGGGGATGGAGGACGCACGTTATCGCATTGGGCTTGGGTGTAAGAGCAGAGGTTCTTCAAAGTTCATTACGGGGAAAATGTGATGGAGACTGAAATTAAAGCTTTGCTGTGGGACTGGACATTTGAGAGCGTAAGGGAAAACAGTCTCCTCAGCGCTGTTCTAAGCTACGACGGGTGTTTTCTGCCAAGATTTACTCAGTCTTTGGGAGTTTCTGTTTAAAAGATTGTATTTTAGAAAAAGAAATATTTGCTAATCCATCAATAAGTAATTAGTTAATAATTCGCACGGAGTGGTAGTTGCATTTACAGAAATTAAAGTTGAATATTACAAATTCCAGTTCCCATGGAACCCAAACCAGCCTTATTTCAGCCCTCAGAAGGGTTATTCAGCTGCCAGCCACGTCCACGCTGCGCATTAGCCAGAGCATTTAAAAACTGGTTTATTATAGCTTTAACGAACTTTCCATCCCTTTCCTGTGTTGACAGCGGCAGCTTTTTGTGGCACACTGTATCACCCATAGGTTTATTTTTTTTTTTCTTCCAAGAAAATGGTATTATTTGCACGGTGGTATATTAGGTATTAGCTTGCATTTCTTCGGTGTCAGGTTTATCCATATTAGATTTGAGGCAGCGCGTACATTTACATTTACAACATGACAAGCAAATAGGCTGGGATCTAAAAAAAAAAATAAATAGATTATTTATTTACTAGTAGCAGCAAGGTTGGGAAACTGAAAAAAATGCAAACTGGACTGCGAGAGCTGGAATAAAAAGTTAGCAGCGTGTGCAAAGATGGTGAAATCCATCCCAAAGCACGTTTTTCCAGGAGAGGAAAGATTTTGCAAGGGAAGATGCGAGGGCAGATGCGGTTGGGGCCACCAAGGGCGGGGAGGGGAGAGCACGCGGGGGGCAAGGGACCGGCTCGGGCTGGGCTGTTTGCTGGCTCTGGCTGCGCCTCTGCACGAGAAGAGGGGTTNTAAAATAAAATAAAATAAAATAAAATAAAATATTAAAATATTTTCTTGCAAACAATTTGTGAAGCAGAGGGCAAACAATCCTTCGAGTTCACCCGTTAGAACCGAAAATGTCCTAGCACCGAATTTGTAATTGTAGCTTTATATAAATCCATGACATATCAGGTGGAGATGTAAAAGTATTAGATGCATAATTGAGGGCAGGTGATATTAAAATATTACCCCTAAGCCACAAGTCAGGTTTGGTTTGCTTTGTTGGGGTTTTGTTTTGTTTTGTTAAATGCAAAGTAAATCTTGGCAAAATCGAGAGCGGCGTGAACACAATTAAATCTCCTGAAGTCTGCCCCGAAAGCGGTCAGGAAAGTCCGTGTTTAGAATTTACCTGTGTGCTTTAACAGATTAATGGGCAGCATTAAAAGATCATTTTCAAGTTAAGCAAACATTTCTGGCATATTGTATAACACTTGCTTCAAAATTAAGTTAGTTATCCTGAACTTTATGCCAAATGATTATTTGCTCGATTTTCTGATGACGCTAATACGTGACATACCATCACATAATTTGGTAAAGACAATAAGATTACAAAGCCCGGGAANAAGCAAATAGGCTGGGATCTAAAAAAAAAAATAAATAGATTATTTATTTACTAGTAGCAGCAAGGTTGGGAAACTGAAAAAAATGCAAACTGGACTGCGAGAGCTGGAATAAAAAGTTAGCAGCGTGTGCAAAGATGGTGAAATCCATCCTAAAGCACGTTTTTCCAGGAGAGGAAAGATTTTGCAAGGGAAGATGCGAGGGCAGATGCGGTTGGGGCCACCAAGGGCGGGGAGGGGAGAGCACGCGGGGGGCAAGGGACCGGCTCGGGCTGGGCTGTTTGCTGGCTCTGGCTGCGCCTCTGCACGAGAAGAGGGGTTTCACCACCCAAAAAGGTCGCTCAGAGCGCAGCCCGCGTTGCGTACACCCCGCGGGGCAAGAGATGCGCTCGCACCCGTCGGCAGCCCTGAGTGCGCGTCGGCTCGTGAGACGCCGGTGGGGCGGCGGCCGAGGCTGTTCTATGGAGTCAGGGCTTAATGGTACACCACGATGCCGGGCTGCGTCGTCCTGATTAGAAACTGCAGGGTGGAAGCTGCTTTTTTTCCCCCAAATGCTAAAATAAAATAAAATAAATAAAAATAAAAATAAAAATANAAGTAAATCTTGGCAAAATCGAGAGCGGCGTGAACACAATTAAATCTCCTGAAGTCTGCCCCGAAAGCGGTCAGGAAAGTCCGTGTTTAGAATTTACCTGTGTGCTTTAACAGATTAATGGGCAGCATTAAAAGATCATTTTCAAGTTAAGCAAACATTTCTGGCATATTGTATAACACTTGCTTCAAAATTAAGTTAGTTATCCTGAACTTTATGCCAAATGATTATTTGCTCGATTTTCTGATGACGCTAATACGTGACATACCATCACATAATTTGGTAAAGACAATAAGATTACAAAGCCCGGGAAGGCTCTGAGTCACTTTGACAGATTAAAGCTCTCCAAGTCCCCTGAAAACCCTTCTCTGACATATCAATTTGACCTAAACCCTCAAAATGTTCCTGATTATATCATCTCAACTGGGCTTTATTTTTGTTTTATTTTTGATTGTAGGAAATTAAAAAGGGTTGGTTGATGCCTGGCCAAGTTCTTGAAATGTGTTGCAACGCTAAGGAAATAAAAGATTACTCGAAATACTTTTTAATAATATGTCATGTCAGCAGAGATAAAGGTTCACACTTAATGCCCTCAGCTGGCTTCTATCAGCGCTGGGGAGCGCAGCATCCGTCCCATCCGGGCTCCGGGAAGGACCCGTGGTAACCTTTGCTTTTAAATCATGAGCTTATGCTCTTATAATTATGACCATCTTTCTGAAACTTGTCTCATTTCTTTTTGTAAGAAGAAATAAAGACCTGCAGAGGTGAAGCTGATCCTGCCCGGAGTGAGGGCAGAGCAAGATAACCTCCCAAAGTCTCTCCCCCCGCCCTGTTCTCCATCCGTTTCCTGCCCCGCGGGATGGGGATGGCCGTGGGATGGGGTCCCAGGACAGCCCCCCATTTGGGGCTTTGCAGGGCCACCTTTGCAGTGGACGGGTGGAGCAACGCGGGGACAAAACCACCGGGTCGTTCGGATTCCGATAGGATGCAGCTGGGCTCTGGATTTTGAGAGACTTTGTGAAGGAAGGTTAGGTACCGTTTACCCTCAATGAAACGTAAAGCCAAAGTCAGTCGGCACCAGCCTCTCCGGAGGCCGTGCCAGGAGGTGCCTGCACTGCTGCCGGGGTCGGGGCTGGCTCCTCTCCCGCACAGCCCCGGCTGCGCACGGCTCCGCCAAAGCCTGGGGAAGCAAAGGCAAGAAACGTCCTTCCATATCCTCACTTCATGGCTCACGAGCGTCTGTCCCAACTCCGCCGTTGTAAGCGGTGGTGTTAGCTTTCCACCATGAGTTCAAGGAGATCCGGCGGATCTTTCAGAGCCCCGTTTGCAGGCGGGGATGCTACCTTTCCGCTCCCGAATCAGGCTGCCGGCATGGTCCGAACCTGAGCTGGCACCAGGACCATGAGCACGGAGAAAAGTCTGCAGCCGGAAAAATGGGCAGCTCCGGTGTTCAGCACCCGTACCTGCACCCGTTCATCCCTTCGCTGCCTTTAAGGTCTTTTCCTTCTGGTCCTTTCCTGTCCCAGTGAGATATGCCAGGAGGTTGGTGTACAACTGTGTGTTAAAAAGTATGAATGGTTTTAAAGGCGTATAAATGTACAAGTGAGTATCAACGTGCAAAGCCCACCGTAAGCTGAGTAATGAGCATCCTCGGAATGGGGATTTGAGGATAACGAGGTGAGTCTGGGGCATTTAAAACAGGCGTTTGTCAAGAGTTCTGCCAGATAGCGGCTGTCTGGTGGTTTTGGTTGTCTCTGCAAAGACAACGCAGTTCTCATTCTGTTGCCAGTCCAGGGCTTGGAAGAAATGTGTCGGCCAGGACACAGACCCTAACAAATGTGGCAAGAAATCCCGAGAAGTGAAACATTTGAATAAACCAGTGCTCCCCTGAGACGCTGGGAGTGTTTTGCAGTGGGACAGGGAGCTCTGCACCCCAACCCCTGCCTGCCCTGAAGCCCCAGTGCCCTGTGGCAGCTCTGCACCCCCCCAACCTGCTTTCTCAGCTGGCCTGTGAATTTTATCCCTTTCCGCATGGGGATGGATGAGCGGGGAGGACATCAACCCTGCTCAGCGTGAATACCACCGGTACCTCCCCCCGCCCCCAAAAAAAAGACAGACCCCAAGAATCTTCTTTCGTGGTGGCTTTGGAGAGGGCTCTTGGGTGGAAAATAAATCAGCATGGTGCATTCAAGCCTTCGCAGAGCAGGGAGGTCCCTGGTGGGGGCCCAAAAATTGCTGCGCAAATCCAGCACAGCCCTTTCCCTGCCCACCTGCAGGTCCTGGCCGGAGCCCCCCTGGCCTGGACCCCC
>VXBL01005127.1:332105-344294 GCA_013400195.1 Aramus guarauna
CCCCACCCTCCCATAGATCACGAAGCTGAAGATCGACAGGAATCCCTTCGCCAAAGGTTTTCGGGACCCCGGGAGGAACAGGTAAGGGCCCGGGGCCGCCCCTCCGCCCGCCCCGTCGCGCCCGCCGGCCCCGCCGCGGTGCTCAGCCCCGTCTCGCCCCGCAGGGGGGTCCTGGACGGGCTCCTGGACACCTACCCGTGGCGACCCCCCCTCGCCCTGGACTTCAAGGTTTTCGGCGCAGACAGCCAGGGTGAGTCCCGTTTTGTTGCCTTTTTCCCACCCCGCCTCTCGCCGTGGCCTCGGGGCTGCGGCGCGGCCGCACTCCCGGAGATCTCCGGGGGATCTGAAACCATTAAGATAATGAGATGGGGTCAGAAAACGAACCGGCGGCCAACGGAACGGTTTGGGAAGCCAATTCCACGTGTTTTCGGTAAAACCTGCTGTTAAAATCGATTTGAGGAGCAGAGCACCGGCCCCGGGAAGAGGAGGGTAACGGCGCGGTCTGCCTTCATCACCTGGCAGAAATCAGATTTAGATGCGTAGAAAAAAAAAAAAATATTTGAGTACGTAGGAGGCTAATTTAGAGTCGGGTTGTTAGGGCTTTGATCCTGTTACACTAATTGTTTCCAACCCGTTTGAGAATATTAGCTAAAAACGTGATAATAATGACCCGCGGTGTCTTCTGCAGCCGGCTGCTTCTGTGCGAGCAACTGCGTTGTGCAACAGAAAATAAAATTATCTGCTAGTTAGGATGGAGCGGTCCCACAGCCCGTTAGCTCCGCAGAAATGCAGGGAAGAGGGAAAAGTCTTTCCGGGAAAACGATCTCCCTCCGCCTGACAAGCGCACATCGGTCTCTTACAGCCCTTTTCCAGAAAATCGGGTTTTGGAAATAATATTTGAAAACTGATTATTCATAGTGCCAAAGGAAAAAAAACAATCAAACCAAACCAAAAAACTAACGGAGCATTTGCACTCCAGTTTGGGTTTAAAGTCACCAGTTTAACTCTCATTTATGCCAGGAACTCTTCAAAGACGTTTGTAGTGGGGCACAGCAAAGCATTCCCTTCTCCCAGTGAAATACTGCAAAAATCACGGCCAAAATCCACTCTGTGCAGGCGTAGAAATGCAGAGATGTAAAAAAAAAATAAAAAAATCAGACTGGGGAGAAATTAAGAGGCTTACTGGGTTGTAAAGAGAACTAGATTTATTTATGTATTTTTAAATTTAGAAAAAACCTTATGCAAAAAGCCCCTTTTGAACCCGTTTTGCAGACAGCAATGCAGTATCCAGGAGAAGAGCTGATGGATGGGCTGCAGTGGGGAATGAGAGAACAGGAACCGCCTTAATTATTGTACAGATGCTAAAATATCAGGGCTGCCTGAGATTTTTTTGCTAGTCTTAATGTAACTGGTATTTTTCTTCAGAGTAAATTTCCGGGACCGATGTAAATATAACAAAATCTCCAATTCCACTAATAGTAAAGGTGAATTTCTGAAGAAAAGCCGAAAAATAGAAATCCTGAAGCCCCCAAACCAGAAGGTAAATTAAAAGAAAGCACAAACAATATGCTGGAGAAAGAATCAGCGATCAGCTTGCGATTTTTAAGCCTAATAGAAAAGGCAGAAAGAATCTGCTCTCGGAGCTGCTCTGTCCTCCCCGCTGCGATCTCCGTTCCCAAACTTGCGCTGGAAGTCGCGTGCTATTATTGCTTAGGACACCTTGAAGCAAATACTAACACTCGTTTGCTGCACAGGGATTCATTCGCTGCCTCGCACTCACCGGTGTCGGCTCAATCCCATCATTTCACATGACCAAAAATCCCTGAGTCCTGGGAGGACGTCAGGACGCGTAACATCGGGAGAGGACCAGATCCCTGCCCTGCATCCGCTCCCGCTGATGTCAGTACTGAAACAGCCGCTGACATCAGCGCGGAAGGGTGAGACGTTCAAGCCGTAAAACGTTCCCAGATTATTGCGAATAGGTGCCGTCTGCGCGTTACCCAACCTGCTTGCTGGGAGTTGGCAAAATTAATTTGCGCCGCGTCCGAAATCTTTGTGGTTTTTTTTAGGTTCGGTATACTAGCAGGTACGGCTTGGTGATACAGCTGATTCTGATTGCTGATCGCACGTAAAGTCTGACCAGATCACATCCAGACAGTACCTCATTTGGAATTACATATAAATAGGGAAAAACACATAGCAAAAATGGATCCACTTTCCCTTCCTTTCTCAGTGACTTTGGTAAGAAATGAAAATAGAGAGGGGGAAAAAAAAACAAAAAACACCAACCCAGCCTCTGGAAGAATGTGGTAGTGAACGTGCGGCAGAGACATACGGCTCTTAAATGGCGTTAGACGAAACCAGCATCTGTTTAGCACCGGGCCGGCCGCTCCAGAGCACCATCCCCACGCCGCCTCTTCCTTTTTGCTCTGGATGTTCCTCCAGAGGAGCGGCGAACCGGTGCTGAACAGTGATGTTACACACCAGCGGCCTCGGCTCACACGTGTGAAGCGAGCCGGTGTCGCTTTTCTACCAAATTATGAAAGTGTTCATTGATTCGTTTCAGAAAGGAGAATGTTGAAATGACATGTGCATTTAAAGTTTCTGGAGACACCTATAGTATTCAAGGGTATGTTTCAAATTGCATGGGAAACCGAGTAAAATTAGTCAATTCCTGTGAGCAGGAAGGTACAAAAAAAAAGAAAAAAAAAATCTCCATCAGGCTGAATGCATTTTTTTGTTCTTATATACAAGGGGAAAAAGCTGCCTGTAATTTGCGCGAAAAATAGGGAACCTAAAATAGCAACGGTGTGTGTCTAACAGGAGAAGGTCATGGGTTGTACGGCGAGGTGCAGACCCGGCAGGTACCTGTACGCGTGGAGCTGAACTTCATCGCTGTCCCGCAAACGAACGGGATTAGACACGCGTGAATGTTGTTCTCAGACAAGTGCCAAGTAACAACAACAAATAATTTATGGACCGGTCTTCCCATTTTCCAGGAGCTGATTTTTGGAGCGGGTTTGTGCTTGGATGGACACCGGCAGCGGGGAGACGTGGCGTGGGAGCAGGAGTCCCCCAAGGTTCCTTGGCTGTGATCATCAGCCTGCCCAGCTTGGACGGTTTCTGTTTTCCTTTTCAGGTGGGAGCTCTGGTTCTTCGCCGGTGACCTCCAGCGGTGGGACGCCCTCTCCTCTCAACTCCCTGCTCTCTCCATCCTGCTCACCTCCTACGTTTCACTTGTCAGCGAGCAACATCGGCGTGTCCTGCCCCGAGACCTACCTACACAACCTCAACGTGCCCCTCTACTACAAGATTTGTCCTACGAGCTTCTTACGACAACAGTCTCTCATCTTTCCAAGCCATGAAAAATTGGGAGGCACCAACCCGCAGCTTTTAACCCACTTCATGGTGGATATGCCAAAACTCTCTTCCCTCGGCATAACCAATCTGAAAAACGCTAAAGCTGAAGACATAAACGGGCAATGTCTACAAGTGCCCAATTCTGCTAGTCAAATGCTGTATGGATTACATGCATCTGGAAACATTTTCCCATCAAGTCCCATTGCTCGGGAAGCACTTAATTGTTCTTTACATCCTCCATATGGCTTGTACGGTTATAACTTCTCTGTGCCATCTAGACTGATGAATGCAGCAAGCCATTTCAAAGTGAGTGACAGCATTCCGGCTTCTTTGAGAGATGGCAGATGTAATCACTCTAACTGGCACCCGACGATTAACCATTGCCTTTAGTGGAATTATATAATATTTCTAGGCATTGATATGTAAAGCAAGCCTTTCCTTCCTTCATACCCAAGGGCTTGCTAGTTATTGACTATGAAATACTGCATGGTACAGGAGTGACATGTCTAGGCGTTTCTTAAATGTTGTGGGGTTGTTTTGTTTTTTTGGTTTTTTTTGTGGGCAAACGTGTCGTGTTGTTGGGAGGGTGGAGGGTCTGGGAGCGTGGAGGGTCTGAGATGATCCACAGCAAGGCGATAGCTTTTGGTGATATTTATGTCCTGGTTGTAGGTTAAGAGCAGGCTGTACAGTCACCTTTTTAATATTTGCACTCTGAAGTGGGAACGTAGACGTATACATTTCTACCAATAAGTTTTCCTGAAACTCTCTATCTAGCTTGCCTTTAGTTAGCTCAAAGCCCTAGTGAGCTTCTGCTCACCCTGCTTGAGATTTTCCACTCATTTCAAAGGGACTATTCAAGACCTTGAGTCAGCAAAGGAGCTGTGTTTGGCCAAGTGCTCGAGCATGTTTTCAAATTCCCTTGGCTTCAATGGGTCCTAATGAATGACATGAAAGTGCCTTTTTGCTCCAGGACCCAGATGACTCAGGCATCAGAGTGGGGCTGTAAATTCAAGTATCTGCTGCCAAGGTAAGGAAAACCGGGACAAAAGACGGATGTGTTCCTACCTTGTGGGGATGAGAGAGTGGAGCCTGCTCCAAGAGCCCTCCTCTCCTTGCTCCTGCTTCTGGAGGTCTCCAGAAGGTGGTAGTGCAGAGCAGCACCGGCGTTGACAACGTGGTGGGAAGGATCAGAGGATGGGGGGTCACACATCTCCCCCATGCTGAGCTGGACCCAGGCTGGAGGTCCTGGGAGACACATCTCGGAGAGCCGTGTGGGATGAAACACCTCCGGCAGCCTTGCAGGACACTTCTCCTACCCAGCGCTTTCAGCCCCGGGGGGCACAGAAGATCCACCTGGGATGGCATCGGCCAGCCTGGGCCTGGGGAAAGGGCAGGGACGCTCCTGGCTCCGTTCTGGGGAGAACACAGGTCCTTTCTGGACAATTACAACTCTGCGGGCCCCAAAACACGAGATTTTACATCTCTTCTAAAAGTCCTGTTTTATTATAACCCATGGATATTCTTGTTATTCCTGTAAATAATCTCTGGCTCCCAAGGGCACAATGTAACTCACAATAAATTGGGGCGCAGGTTTTATTCTTTATTTGATTGATGCTCAGTCCCTACCTGAAGCTAAATTTGTTATTTGACATATATGACAGAGATTTGAAAATAGTGCTTGACTGAGCCCGGCCGTGTTTTGGGATTAAGATAAGAGAATTCTGTATTTACAAACATAACACAGCACCACACCGGGACTACGTGCAGGTTTAGGAATCAGAATTGGTATCTCAGTTCTGGTTTTACTTTCATCTGTAACAGACAAGAAATTCAGAACAGAACAAGCAATATCGAAAGCTGTTAAAATAACAAAACCTCACACTTTTACTTTCATGAGACTTTGATAAAAATCAACCCGCACTGGTTTCCCTAACTTACCTGCTTTGAGTGTTCGCAGAGCCCCCAGCGATACCAGTGCGAAACTGTGGGCCACGCTTGCCTTGCTAAATGGTCTGTACAACTGTTAACAACAAACAGATCTGCTTTCTCGTGCTGTTTATCTCACTATTTTTATTAAAAAAAAAAAAAAAAAAGAAACTTTTTTTCATTCGGGAGTCCTTCTTTCCAATCCATCCCTCATCATCGGCCGAGTTCCCGCGGGCGAGCCCACTGCAGGCGCTGGGACGGGCTCCGCAAATCCCCACGGGTGGAGCGACCGAGTACCGGCCCCCACATGTGGTTACACTTTTGGGGAGCTGGAAGGCTCTTCCACATCAGTCACGGATTCATGGGTGGATGCAATGGGTAACTTCCAATTTTCCAAATATTTGCGGTTGCATAAGATGTTCCAGAGTTGCTGGCCGTGAGCTGATGATCCAACAGATCAGTGTCTGTCTAGCTAAAAACGTGACTGATAATGACTGCAATAGATAGCTGCAGTACAGACAATTTTACAGCAGTAGATATTTAAATTTGGATCAGATAAATTCCTTCTACTACAGCCGGGTAAATGCTCTCGTTGGCGGAACCTGCCTCGTGCCTACCCAGGGCATGTTTGCAAACGGGCGCGGGGCTTCCCAGAGCTGCTTGTTTATCCCGTGCCTTTCGGCACCAAGCTACAAACCCAACGTGGGGCTGACGTGCTCCGACAGCGATCGCCCAGCTAATTCCAGTGGAATTGGGTTGGGTCTGGATGCGTCTACGTGGGTCGGTGGGAGCCCGGTTGTCACCACCCTCCCCGGTCACAGCCCCACGGGAAACACGCGCCCAGAGTCTGGTCCCTGCGAGGGATGCGCGACACCGGCACGCGTGTCCCTTGGGTGCCAGCACCGCGCTCCGGGGAGGATGCGGCGCTCATCAGCGAGGGTGAGGCCGCCGTATAAATACAATTAAATACAATTAGCTCTGGATGAGAGGTCAGCACGGCATGAGGGATGCGGCCACATCTGGGTTATCTGAGGTTACTTTCTATTTCCTTTGCCTTTAGCTCCCCATTTCTCCTTTCAAATATCGCTGTAACAAACAAAAAAGATGTCGGTGGTTCTTTACGCAGCGAATCAGCATTTCCAGGCAGCTGTAACTCTCTGTCCTGATGTCCACGTTGTCTCCTCAGACAAGGCTCCCTGACCATCCCAGCATGGGCAGATTTTCCATGCCTGCAATGGTCGTTCAGCTGATGGTTCTGCTTATATGAGAAAAACGGGGCCCAAAATAGCGGGAGACCCGCACGCTGCTTTCTGGGGGTGCTTTGTAAAACGGCTGCTGGTGAGAGGTGAGTGGCAGGACGCGAAAGAGTCAGTCAGTGTAATAAATCGTTAGTTATTAAATGTGAAACTGGGGGAATCGAGGTCAATATTTCACGTGGGGCCACGCAGCTGTAAATACAAATAGGTTACACGCTGCTTTGTACGTCCTCCCCCATTAATGTCATTTGAAAACCTGTGGCAAGTGCCAAAGTTCGCAGTTCTTTAGATCAGCGGGTGAATACAAACATAAAGCCGGCACTAGTGTGCTATTTTTAAATGGGAACAGGGAGAAAATAATCAGATATTTTTTTTTTTTTAAGATTAAACTTGCTGAATGATCTTAGCTATTAGTTACTCGACCTTTCCCAAGAAGAGTTTGAAGTTACTGGGGAATATCTGATCCCATTTATAGCAGTCGGCAAATAAAACTGGCTGTACCAAGGGACGTGGGACGGGTTCGGTGCTCAGACACCAGGAGTCTGATTTAAAAACCGAGGAGACAAACCCCCCCCCAGTGATAATGTTTTTAATCAAAGTGCAGTTTACTATCCGGTTTCACCCAAATTTAATACATCTATTGGAGAAGCCAAAGGCGTAGAGGGAGCGTCGGGTGTAGCTTGTCCTGATCGAAGCGCCTTGGTTTACATTTGATCTTCTGAGGTTTGGTCTGTAATTAGATGATAATTTGTATCACAATTATGCAAAACAAACGAGGATTGGATAGCAGGCTAGAGCAGAACAAATAAGCAGCCAGAACATTTGAAAGGCATCCCGTGTTAAAAGGCTGTACATGTGTGCTGGGGCCAGGGGGGACATGCTGTTCCAATCAAGCTGCAGAAAGGGAAAAGGCCGGTATCGGTCCCTACAAAAGTTTCAAACGCTCGTGTTTACAAATTTGTATTGCACGTTAATACGTAAACACGCGCTATTGGAAACAGATGGCTCCGCGATATCTACGTGTTCTTTCTTCTTAATTTTCTGCCTCTGCCCGACTCCCAGAATACACAAAACATGCAGGGACTCCTTTCAAACATGGCTCGGAAACCTAAATAAGAGTTACGGCATCCGAAGACGTAATTTTAACGTCGCCGGCGCCGCGGCAGCTCTCCTGGCCCCTGGATGTATTTTGGGTACCGGGTGCAGGGGGATGCACCCCCCGCCACCCCCCGGGCTGTGCTACCAGCGCTGGCTGGAGCTGCGCTTTGCCGCGAGCGATAACTCACTCCTCGGCATGGCCTCACTGAATGCATTTCACCATTTTCTTCACGGCCGCGGCACTCGGAGCCAGCGGACCCCATGGCAAGTGGCCACAGCATCGCCCGGCCGCTGCAGAAGCTCCATCCACGCTGGCTCAGCAGCATCCGTGCTCCGGCCATGCTGCGGCTGCGGAGAGCTGGAAAAAAAAGCAGCTTTTAAAAATGTAAAGAGTTATTTTTGATAAAGTCATTTTGAAAAGGAAAAGGAAAAAAAAACCCGCCTTCCTTGCAACGTGAATAAAACCTTGTGACTTGTTAATCAACCTTCGCTTTCAGCTGTTGATTCGCATTTTAGGACGCAAGATCCGGGCACCCCTTCCTGTGCTCGGCCGTGTCCGTGCAAATCGCAGCCCCCCCGGCCCCGGGGAGTCAGCGCCGGTGTCAGACAGCCTGGGTGCAGCCATCGGGGCTGCGGGGAATTACACCGGCTGCAAGGACTTTTGCAGATGTTGGGTATTGCGCTGCAAGCTGTTCACGCTTAATAGGGGTCTGCTGCTCACCGAGCTCGCGTAGTTTCTGAATTTTATAGTTATTTATAAACCCACTTCTCCCCTGTGTCCCTTTGGTGACGTTCACAAGAAGGACCTACCGTCTGCTTCCATACATCAAACAATTTCCTCCCGGATTGCTTATGCTAAAGCATCAAGTTTTAAGTTTATTGTAGCAATTAAGGACAAGAAGTAGTCCAGGGTTTGCGAAGGACCCCTTGGGCTTATAAATCAAACGACGCAAACCAGCAAGTAAAATTCAAGACCTTTCTGGAGAGGAAAACACCAGTGATAAGGGAGAACCCCCAGGAAAAGTAATGTCGGCTGTCGGAGGAGGCAGATCCTGCCCAAAACCAGAGGTGGGGGCAGGGGCTCAGGACGGTTTTTAGCCCTCTGAAGTCTGAAGATATATTAGATGCACTAAAGAGGCTTTCCAATATTTTCTCTTATTTTAAAAGCCTCGCTCTTTCAGGTTTGGAGAGAGCAGCTTTTTGGAGAAATTCACTTTTTCCTTCTTGGCGCTGACTCCAGATCTCATCTCTGAGCTGGGTCCCAGCTCCAACAATTTCCTCCCAGCCCTGCCCAGCAGCTGGGAGCACTTAGCAGCTCATCCGCCCCTTCGCTCACCTGCCCCAGCCAGCCCTGACAGGTCCATCTGCTTCCAGTCAGGCCTGCAAATAAAATGGGGCCTCCACTCCAAGAGGAAGAGAAGAATAATGGACTTGTGTGGTTGCTTAGAGTTGCTCTTGCTGTTACTGAGATGATGCTCCAGGGATGGATGCTGTCTTCTGCTCCGGCTGCCAGTCTATCCGAGTGAGCTGCTGCACTGCTTCACCGCTTCACCATGGACCTGCAGCCTGAAACCAGCAGAAATTCACTTTTTTTTTTGATCAGGTTTGGGAGAAGATGCTCGCTGCTGTTGCATGGAAGGTTTCAATTACATGATATCAAACACCAGTTGGCATCATGTGGGAAGGGCTGCAATATCTTGTTTGCATGGTGGGATGCTGCCCTGCCTGTGCCCACCTCACCCCAAGCGCTTGGTGGTTTTAACCATCATCTTCCATCACATGTCTTGGAGGTTCTGGTTTGGTAGGATGCTATGTGCAAAAAGCCCTGTATATTTAAGGCAGTTTGGCAAATTTTGTGGGTGGGATTGTGTTTCCTGGGTGTCTTTAATACCAGGACAAAATGGAGTGATCCAGGATGCTGGACTGGTTTATCCTCAACTGGCACCATGATGCTTTCCATGCAGACTTAAAGTTTAAGAAAAAAGAAAGAAAAAGGGGGCATAATCCAGATACCGAGCAACATTTCAAGAGCTAAACTGTTCATAATACAGTGTTAAGGCTAAGAATTAATATCAGGCGGTGGAGCGTGAGGAGGGACGGCTGGCAGCTCGGAAAGCTCCTGCACACCCCAAAGCTGTAGGACTGCTCGAAGGCAAAACCTCCCTGTCCCAAATGCGTCTCTGAGTCAAGCAAGATCTGATCCTCTTGCAGAGCTTGAGGTTTAGGTGCTGGAATTAGGGCTTTTTCTCCCTGCAATGAGCACATTTCATGTGCCTTTCCCTGTTGATATTTCCCAGGGCTTTAAAAGCAGAAGCATGAGCCACAGGCACCCCTGCCTGCACACAACAAGCAGATTTAATTTAAGTTTATACGTATATTCATTTCTACAGTCTCGCAGCAAATCGTTTTGTATGGAAATGCTAATAAACTTAAAGTGGAGAACTAATGGTCTTAAAAAAAAAAAAATTATCAAGTTGATAATGAATTTTTATTTGTATCAGAAATGGTGTGGCCAGCAGGACCGGGGCAGCGATTGTCCCCCTGTACTCAGCTCTGGTGAGGCCGCACCTTGAGTTCTCTGTTCAGTTTTGTGCCCCTTGCTCCGGGAAGGACATTGAGGTGCTGGAGTGTGTCCAGAGAAGGGTGATGAAGTGGTGAAGGGTCTGGAGCACAAGTCTGATGGGAGCGGCTGAGGGAACTGGGGGTGTTGAGCCTGGAGATGAGGAGGCTGAGGGGACACCTGATCCCTCTCTACAACTCCTTGAAAGGAGGGTGTAGCCTGGTGGGGGTCAGTCTCTTCTCCCAAGTAACAAGTGATAGGACAAGAGGAATCAGTCTGAAGTTGCGCNTGATAGGGCAAGAGGAATCAGTCTGAAGTTGCGCCAGGGGAGGTTTAGATTGGAGATTAGGGAAAATTTCTTCACCAAAAGGATTGTCAAGCCCTGGAACCGGCTGCCTGGGGAAGTGGTGGAGGTCACCATCCCTGGAGGCGTTTAGAACATCTGTAGACGTGGTGCTTAGGGACATGGCTTAGTGGTAGACTTGGCAGTGCTAGGCTAATGGTTGGACTCGATGATCTTAAAGGTCTTTTCCAGCCTAAACGATTCTATAATTCTATTATTCTTCCATGGAGTAAATATCACGCTGACTATCCAGCTGCCCTGTGCAGGTACTGCACGTCTCCATTTACCAACAACACTTTTAGCTTTGGCTCTTCGCTGAATTCTTCTTTTATCTTTGTTAAAAGTCTTACCATAAAATTAATCAAAGTTGATAAGCTATTTCCTGTATCGTATTTCTTCTAACGTTATCAATATTGCTAATAAAAATATAGATTGAAACAATATGTTGTAATGTCCAGGATATAAGCCAGATTCTGCTGCAGCTCAAATAAATATGAATTTGGCTTTTGGCTTTCATAAAAGCAGGATAATGTCTCTATTTGGGCTATTCTAACGGATAACATCAGCCCCCTTTGCTTTGCTTCTCAATACTACCAGAATTTTAGAATTTAGACTGGTAGAAGAAATACAACTCTATTTCCTGGAGATTTTTCAGATTAAACCAAATCAAAGTAAAGCGGAGCCCCAAGCTTCGTTTCCCACTGAATCGAAACCCAACATTTCAAAAGCCTTCACGCTCTGAAAGTGCTGACACTTGCCATGATGGACGTTGGAATTGCAAATGAGAAGCTCTTGAGGCAAGGGATGTCAAGGAGAGGACGGGGAAGAGTTCATCTGGATCTGGCCGGGAGAGGACAGGGAAGGACTCCTCTGGCTCTGGCCAGGTCCGGGTGCTTTGTCCCCAGTGCCGTTCCTTCTTCCCAAGCCGATGTCCCCACTTTCTGAGACTGTTTTTGGTCAAATGGGTTTGGGTGGTGGAGTACGGACCTCTCCCCTTTGATCAGCTCCTCACTGCTTTGAAGACGCTACGGAGAGTCAGTGTTTCTTCAGTCCAACACGTGTGAAAGGTCCATCTGAGAGCACATCCCATTAACTGCTGGTCCGAGGAGCGTGGTTGCTGTGTCTGGCTGGTGAGACAGCCACAGCACCCTGCTCCAAACTTGAACTTCCCAACTGACCAAAAGATCACTCATTTTTAAATTGTTTTCGAGTATCATTCGTGCAGCTGGAGTCATGGGCCATAAAAAGGAGGAATTTCACTGGGTAGGTCTCCTGGACACAGAACAGAGCAGAGGATGGAAATGAGATCCAGCTCTGCTCAAGCCGTAACTTTTCGGAGGAGATGGCGGGTACCTCTGCAACTGATCACGTGTGGGGCTGGCGGGGCAGGGATGCTCCTGCATCCGCCGACAGCTCCCACCGCCCCGCGTCAGATCCAGACCCTGCTGGGGGTCCTGGTGGCAAAATTGTCTCCAAAATTTGGAGGCTTCTGGGTTTCCTCAGGCAAGCATCGCCCCTCCCCGCCCAGAGCCATGGTAGTGGGGACCAGTTCGGTGTCCCCGCAGCTCTGCCCGTGGGTTTGCTTTGCAGCAGGTGAAAACACAGATGAGTCATTTTCAGATAATTTGTCAGTTTAAAAAAAAAAA
>VXBL01005127.1:349088-367910 GCA_013400195.1 Aramus guarauna
AGTGATGCAGAAATGCCTGTGCTAAAATCTGCGGAGGAGTTAGCTCAGTAATACGTCTTCTTGCGATAAAATACTCCATTTATCACTTTGATTGTAGTATCATTGACCGCAGCTCGCATTTTTAAAATACACCAGCAAATCCGATACCGGACAACGGTTTTACCTTCCTCGCACACACACACGGCTCCGAGGATCCCTTAGCATCCCTTAATTAGCATTAAGGCCTTTCGTTTATTTATGTCTGTCAGCCCTTTGGACATCGCTGTTACCACGAAGCTCCTAGCAACGAGCCTCGTGGAGAAGAAAAAGATCGCCAATAAAAAAAAAAAAGAGCATTTATTGGTTATTTTGGAAAGTGCCCCCTTTCTTAGGCTTCCGGTCAATATTATCGCTCTCATAAAAAATTGCTTTAAGAATCAACATTTAGAAAAGACTACCTGAAGACCGTTTGTCGTTTTTAGAAGATGAGTTCATCGGCTCTCATTCTGAGGTCAAAGGAAATGGGTTTTATTATTTAAATTAGCATTGCTCTTTAGAAACCCATCGGATTCACCGCTTGCCCGGCGCGCACTTCCATGCACCGCTTGGCACTTAAAGGGAGATGCTGGAGGTACAAGCTGGGAATGTGCTCTCCCAACAGCAAAATACTGATTTTCCAGCCCTTGTTTAGCCTGTCACCGGAGCCTCCCGGGGTACAAAGGTTCCTTTGGGATTTCTGTCCCCCCACAGACCTTCCGGCACCTTCGGCTCGTCCCTCCGAGAGAAGGGGAGGGCACACAAAGAAGTGCCCCTTCCCCGCACCGCGGGCTTTGCCCCTTCGCTGCAGGAATTATTTCTTTGTTACTTAATCATCTGTAATTATCTCCTGGAGTAAATTCTGTTGGTGCATCAATTTTCAAACACAACAGTCATTTTTATCAGTCATGTTTATTTAATTTTAGCTGATTAGCGCAGAACCTAACAAGTGGCTTAGACTAACAGTGTGTCACTGCCCAAGTATTTTGTAGGTAACAAGAAGACATGGAATAGCGCACATGTTGCTTTGTCTGCATTAATCTATTTACATTGTAATTCTTCAACTGTTTTTAATGGCTGGTTCAGCTGGAAGCGATTAGTTGTCTAAATTAAAGCCACATTTCTCACTTTGCGCACTGGGAAGGTTTTTTAGCTGTTGTCTTTTCCTCGCTTTTTGTTTTCCAAATCAAGACGGGTACCGCTTGAAAATGCATGAAATCTTATTGAGGGGATTGATCCGGGTGTTTGGAGCCGGGTTCCCACGTACTCGTCTTGGAGCCAACTACTCGGACGGGCCACAGACCGGTGCGTTTGAAGTCGAGCTCTGCAGCACGGCTGTCAGCGCGGCGGCGGCTGGGGGCTGCTCCAAAAGGAGGGGAGGAGGGAAGGATGGGGAGCAGAACGCGCTGCGGACACAGCGCGGGACCTTCTGGGCAGTTCTGCACGGGCAGCAGCCCCTTGTTTGTCCATTAATTAAATTAACAAAGATGCCTGTGTTACGCGCAATGTCGTTTATATGGAAGTTCAGACCGGAGCGTCAGCACGTGTTGCATCTCACGCTCTTTTTTTTCTGGCGCTTTACAGGGGAAAAGAAAAAAAAAAAAAGTCACATTTGCAAAGCAGTCGCAAAGCGCTCGGAATCAGCCTGGCCTTGCTCCAGGACTTGCACCTGAGCGCTGCGATGGTGCTCGTCCCATCTCCTCTCATCTCCCCGGCTCAGGATATTCCAGGTCTGGCCCGACCCCCACGCTCTTCTCCCAAGGCTACCGCCAGAGATAAGACGTGCCAAGGCTCACAAGAGCTGCTCGGCTCAGCGGGGAGGTGCAGAGGGCACCCGTAGCTGTGGGATAGTGCCGTCGGATGGCTCCCAGGAGATCAGGATCTTCCGTGCAAGGTGAGGGCAGATCGCTTCCCACCCCAGCATCTCTGCCGGGAATTACTTCTCCGTACGAGGTCAGCGCGGTGCCCGTGCCCACATTTCGTTCGCCGTGGTAACGGTACGGCACCTTCTTCCTGCACAGCCCCGGTGTGCTTGAGTCATGCTCGCCCCAGACAAGTTTTCCTTTAAAAGGAATTTAAAAGGGATTTTAGAAGAGTTTTTGCCTGTTAGGAGATGACAGGAGCCTTCCAGCCAGCTTCAATCCAACCTGATTCAGACCGGGCGGAGGCTGCTGGAGCTGCAGTCTCGGGTGAGATGTACTGCTGGCACGCAGACCTGGGACTGCCCAAGAAGTCCTTCAGCCAGAACGGCGTCCTCCTGATGGCACGTCCATGGTCTCACTCTTGGTAAGTATCATGTGAGCCCCGTTGGCTTTGTCCTTCCCCAGAGCAACGTGTCAGTGCTGCAAGGTGACGTCTGCCGTGAGGGAAGGGATGACGTCAGCTAACAACGCCAGACAGGCTCCCAGATCCGCGGGAAGTGTGGGGTGAGTAGATGAAGATTTGGCTGGGGACACAGCACCGGCTCAACGTTCCTCTTTACCTGCAACAACTGCATGGACTCACCTCCACCGGCACTGCCTGGTGCGCGTGAGTCGTGCTCGCCCCAGAGAAGTTTTCCTTTAAAAGTACTATTTAATACTATTTTTATTAAAAATAACAGACTGCTCTCCCCGCTATCCTCGTATGAAGTTGAGGAAAGCAAACCCCCGCTGTGCCCCACGTGGACTTCAGAGCATCCCGCAAGGTGGTACCCAGGGCACCAGCCTGGGAAGGTGGATGCGGGGAGGAAGCCCCCGGCCCGGGAAAAGCGGGGTTTTATTAAACCCCAGCCCCCCAGGGCAGTGCCTGCCAGGGCGGTTGGGCAGGTTTCAGTGCGGGTGTCGGTTGAACTCAACACATTTTCTTTTAATTTCAGGAATAAAATAAAAGAAAATTCACATGTGGTACAGTCCAAACCGAGTCTTCGCTGAAGTTGATATTCAAACCAAGTGAATCAAGCCTTTGGCCAGACTTACTCCTGAGGAAGCGCTCATCTGGTCATCCAGCAAAAGAGGGGGAAAGAAAGGCAGGCTAATGCGCTGCCTGCTCCTCTTCCTCCCCCCTTTCCGCCCCCCAACCCCAAAGATAGCAGCCCCAATCAAGAGGTCTCTGCCTTCATCAGTTCGTCACAAGCCAAAAGTCCCTTGAATATTTGTGTGCGTTCAATTATCCTATCTGTCGCATCTGTAGCTCATTACATGCTCTAGCTGAACGTGCACGGAGTCAGGTTGCGACGAGGCAAAGGTCAGAGGAACCTCCAGCCTGCATTTTGCCATCCGTTGATTATGCGGAGAACAACCCACCATCCAAAAGACCGGGGGCTTCTCTGCGGCTACGGGCAGGACCCTATCGCTGTGGCGAAAGCGAAGAAGATAGCTAATTCCTCTCGGCTGCCCGCTACCTTGAACATCTGAAAAATAACGAAGCAAAGAGATGGTGTTTGCCACAGCTTGGTGCACCGATGCAGAGCTGGTGCTCGGCAGCAGCCTCCTTGCTCCGCCGTGTCTTGCTTTTAATATACAGCCCAGCATTAATCAAGCCGTTTAGAAGCATCCTATATCAGTTCTGCAAAACAGAGCTTAAATGATTTACTGTCGGATTCTTTCAGCTCCTGTTAGACTCCTGTTTTTCTTTCATGTGGGTAGCAGAGGTCAGCAGCGGCAGGAGATGCATGCTTTCACTTTGTCTCACATTTGCTGCTGTCATTCTGATCCCGCGCCGGTCCCTGCAGAGCGGCAGGATGTGTTCATGCTCACAGCCCTAGATGCTAATTGATTTTAGGGAGCCCATTCATCAGTTCAGTTTAGGAGATCACCCACCAGGTTTGCTGTTCACTGTCAAAGGTAATTCAATTAAAACTCCAGAAGTGTGACTAACTACTCGATGTTAAATATGTTTAGCAGCTGTGTTGCTGTATCTTCTCCATCCTATTGTGTCTGTGAACCAGCCCTGGCGTAGCATGTGACCGAGCCATATACCTTGGCTGATTAATGTATACAATAGTTCTGCAGCAGAGCCAAAAATTAAGTCCAAATGCCGCCTTTGGTATGTAATGACACGCAAATGTCTAAATGTAATAGCTTCAGTAAGAAAAAAACCCTCCAAAGTGTTGAAAGGCAGCAGCGGCTACAATGGTTGAATGAATTCTGCGCATCCATAGGGTTTGTTGGGTTTCTATTTTTTTTTTTTTTAATAACTTTCAAAAGAATCACATTTGGATTTTCAAATCCATCGCTAGCTTGGGATCTCCTCATTCCTACTTGTAAATACCTCGTTTCCCCTTAGCCAGCAAAGTTCCTACAAAAGCCATCCAATGCAACTCCATCCCATCCCTGAAGCCGCGTACAAACCAAAGGTTGCGGCGCTCTCGTGGAAAGAGGTTTCTATCAAAGGCTGGAGGCGGGGGAAGCCTGGCTGGATTCCTCCTGGCTGACAAACCCGGCTTTGACTCTCCTCCTCCGCTGGCATCGGTCACTCGTACGCGGTTTGGTAGTAATTAAGCGCATCGTTAGTGATCCCGTTGTACGCCACGGGACAAAATGGTGTGTCTGCTGAATAGATTAAAGGAAAACATTATCTGAAAAGCACAGGTAAACAAGACACACATCCCTCAACCTTTCACCCTTGAAGACCAAGGTTCACGTCCCACTAGAGCACAAATAAACAGGAGATCGGGCTCCCGTGACTCGCTGCTCGTGGGTTTATGCTCACGGTGAGACCATTTCGGAGCCCGCTGCGGTCGCTGGGATGCGGGCTCGGAAGGGGCTGGGAGCAGAGGTGCACAAAGAAACTCCCCAAACCGCTGCCCGTAGAGAAACCGGCACGTATTTACTTACGGGGACTATCTGTAATTGTTCTGCTAGAGTTAAGTAGGCACTGGTGCGGAGTCTGTAATGGCTTCCATCGCGCAGGTCCCGTTCCATCAGCTTGCTCTGCAAGAGTAGAACCCCACGCAAACATCAAGATTTCCTGATTTCCGTGTGGTTGTAGAAAATAAAATGAGATCCAGCGACTCCGCACACCACGGGTCTTCCTGCACGTCTTTGTAGGCAGGAGGAGGAACACTTGTGCGGTTCGGTACAGAATCTCCTGAGAAAGCATCCAGATTTCCCAAACGTCACCCTAAACCTTTATGAAGAGCTTGGGAATAGCTGGTCTATTTAATACTCTAACTACAGGCTAACCAAAGTTGTAAAACTGCACCAAAAGCATTACGCTTGAAAGAGAACCCAGGATATTCTGTATTTGCCACTTTAAACGTGCTATACACAAGACAACCCAGGGTTTGGTAAGTATTAATCTTTACCGTACAGTATATACAGTGTATTTTTTAAATATTTGGATGAAAAGCAGTGCCATTGTTGAACATAATAATTACCACTCATTTACACCGATTCTGCTGCTGTTTTTACAACCAGAATGAGCTCTGCAGGAGAGGTTGTTAGACGCCCACAACATTTTGTATAGAGATACCAAATTTTTAAGCAATGTTCGAATACTTACAGCAACGTAACTGGATAAGCAACGACTTTGATACGCGGTTGCTGCCAGGAATCTCTTTTGTTGTTGTTGGGTTTTGTTGCTGTTGAATCTCTCCCTCCTGCTGCCATTAATAAATTAGGGCACCTGCTATAGAAATCAGCAGAAATCTGGAAAATCATTATCACTTCAGTGCGGAAACGATGTCCATCACAGAAGAACAAATGGGGTATGCAGCCTACGCGGGGCTTTAAAAAAAAAAAGCTTCTATTTGTCAAATTACTAGAGGAAAAGTTGATCTTACTGTTATGGACTTTATCCACTTCCAGGTCATACCAATTAGTTACAGCAGTCTCTTGGAGACTGGAACTAATTTGCAACGCTCAGAACGGGACTGCCTGCTTCTCCTACGGATTTCAAGTCAAACCTCGGGGCTTCGTGCTGGTACCTGGAACCGAAAATCAGCGGCAGCAGTAAGAGAGCTGAATGGTTCCAACAGGGTTTTTCTTCTTGCGGCAAGAGAAACAAAGTCCTGCCTGTGATAAGAACCAACTGAAATATCTTGGGTAGAGACTCCAGGATTCTGGTAAACTGATCTTCTAAAAGAAAGAAAGAGTAAAATAAATTTTAAAATAAAATTAGTGTCTTTAAAGGAAGTTTTAAAATGTTTTACTATCCCTGACAGCTCATTTTGGCAGAAATCGATTACAATAAAGAATTATGAATCAGATAGTAGGGAAATCAAATTAAGCTGATTATTATCTTGTCAGATACACCTATTAACTGGTACATAACATTTATTGCTTTCGACTTGCGCAAAAAGATCATCTCACTCGGACTCAACGAGCGTAGAATACCCCAAGCAATACGCCCAGGTCATCGCAACAGTAATCTGTCATTTGGATTAGAAAAGTGCGATACTTCAGGACTTTCATCCTCCAAAATCACCCTTGTCTAGGTTAAGAGCTTGCAAGCAGCCTGTCTGGTTCTGGCTGCAAGCAGCCAGCGCTGGAAGACACGGGAAAGCTTTCCAAAGAACTGGAAAGAGCTGGGATCCTACGGCCCATTGATTTTCTATCTTGAACTGTGTATCACAGCTGATTCAGCATGACTTTCTTAATAAAGAGTAGTAAAGGTCAAGCGAAAGCCTGTAAGACTCACTTACTGCGTCTTCTTCCAAGTTAAAAAGGCTCAATTGGCACTTGAAATTAGTTACAGATTGTTCGCATCGGTCTTTTCCTTTATTGGAATGGTAATGAAGAGAGCTGCTTCCGATACAAGTAAGGCCACTGACCCTTCTTGGGATTTCATTGGAAAAATATTGTTGGACAAAAAAAAAAAAAAAAAAAGTGCTGAGCAGTACGCTGCCGTTATTTCAAAGCAGGTCTTTGCCATCGATGAGTGCTGATGCTAAAGCCAGAAAATGCAACGCACCACACGGACAGAGAGAAGCCTGAAACCAAAGCAAGCACTTCATCAAATCAAACCTCAGCATCGGGAATGCCTCTGATAAAACAGAATTTTCTATTAAAATACACTTTCCATCAGCATGCAGCGTGTGCTTCCTTCTGTATAAAACAGAATTATCATCACAAGGCAAAACCAACACAACGACTAAAGAAAGCCAAGAGAACTTAACTCAAAACTAAACAATTTAAACAAGTTTTAAGCACAAAGTTATTCACCATCGCACTCCTAACAGCGGATCTCCAAGTCCCACGTCAATGCCTGGAGACAGCAAAGAACGGTTTTGAAGTGCGTTTAGCGAGGATGGTTAGATGTTGACGCAAATTAGCCGACGGCCCCATGCAACGCGTTTCCAGGTTGGGTTTTGTGCAAGGCAGCAGCTTTTTAGGCGAGGACCAAACTGGGATACGGGCACGTCCGACCGAGATCAGACACTGCCCAGAAACAAAAAGGTTCCCCAGGAGAGACAGGTCCTTAAACCAGGCAGTGGGGACTCTGCCAAAGTCCTCTTTAAGAATTCCAAAAAATAGTAATTTCTGTAGGACCTACGCAAAAGCAAAGCCCGGGGCTCCCTCTGCTGGCTCCCAAACGGGAGTGGAAGGGGAAAACACACGCCGAAGGTTGCTGGCTCTGGGGAGGACAAACTCCAACCCTGCCCATCTCCTGCCAGCTTTCCACACCACCCCTCGTTACACGTGGCGAGGACAGAAAACCGCCTCAGATGTGTAAGCATGAGGGACACACGCCACACCAGGCTAAACATTTTAAAAAAAATAATAAAATTTGATTCTATTTTATTTTGCTATACTTAGTTACTCCCGAAACCATTGTCCCAAATCTTTCTCAATAGTAGCCACTTTATTTTCTTCTTATTTTGCCTCCATATAGATTTAATTTTCTGATTATCTCCTCCCCGGAAAACACCGACGACGTCCCGACCTCTGCTTGTTCATCCGTGTGCTGAGCCCCGCCAGCAAACAGCCACCTCCCCAGGAACACACTGACACAAACTGTCTGTACAATTTTATTTACCACTTGCAGTTACATTTACAAATTGTCCCATACAAGTAAAGTTTTCAAAACGAATTCTATCAGAGCTACAAAAAATTACTCTCTTCTCTATACATGTCACCAACTTCAGAATTTATTTCTGTACACAGTCGCTGATGATATTTAACAAAATTTCACTGGTTTTTTTGGCTCTGAGGGTCTCCACAAAGGCAACTTGATCATTTTGTCTCATTGCAATCGAGAAAGTCAAAGTTCTTGTTCTTCTTTTCCTTCCCTCTCCTCTCATCTGAAGCTCTTCGTGGCTTTCAGTTTTGGAGTTCAAGTGAATGAAGACCGATGCTACTACACACTAGCAGTTTTAGTAACTAAGGGAAAAAAAAACCCCATGGAGCAATGTTTCACTGCAGGTGTGCCTGCTCATAAGCATAAATATTGAAATATTATCTGGTAACAAGGTTACATAAAAGCCCATACAATTATTTAACATGAAATGAACTTCTACAAAGATATACAGTCAGCTTACAAAGAACATCGGCAACGTCGGAGTGAGGAGCCAGAGCTGCTCAAAAAGAGCGAATGTTTTGAGGAGAGCCTGAACAGAGGAAGGACACAACACTCAAATATTGCTCTAAGAGTAACGTGCAGGTTTAAGCTTTTCCAAAAGACTCGAGAAAAATATATACATGAAAAATGTAACTGCTAAAACGTTCTGAATGCCAGCTCTCACACAAGTGCTTCGAAAGAGAAAAGACATCGCTTTCCCCAGGAGAGGGCAGGAGATCGATAGACAGAAGCAACCAGCACAAAATCCCTTCCAATCCGCCGCCGTTCCCCGAGCGAAGCCAGCGGGGCACAACTTCATCCTTTCGAACACGCGCTTCTTCCCCAAGCCAGCTAAGCCTGCCCACCTCTTTGCATCACAGTCCCGCAGAGCTAACCGTAATTACGTCAGTCGAGCCTTTATGTTTCCTTGTTAATCCTTTTTAAAAAAAAAAAAAAAAAAAAAAAGAATATCACAACCTATTCTGGTACTGGAATTAGCAAGCCTGGGCTAAGATCAGAACTATGAACAGGTCCTGTATAGCCAGTAAGGTAACGAAGTTTATTTAACATTTACCGGGCAGCAATCTGATCAGCCTCATCTCCCTTGATTTTTAAATTACTCCAAAGTGCCAAGGCAACACGCTCAGAAAATCAAACACACGGGATCTCAGAATTGCTGTCTACCCCACAAATACTTTAGGAACAGCCAGGAAGAGCCTACAAGCAGCAGGATCTTTACCATTACAATAACCCAACAAGCTAGCTGAAGTCGTCTAACAGTGGACACCGAACTCCTCAGCAGTAGCTGGTACAGCTCCGTCAACAAGCAACCCCAAAGTAAAACTCAAGACGTGGATTTATCACACAACAGTAACTTTCCAACCCTATCATGAGATATGAAGTAATGGAGTATCAGAAAAAATAAAGTTCAGCAAGGCAAAGGCACACACACACACACACGCCGTTACCACCGTTGCGGGTAACCTGGTTGCATAGATTTACCACGATGATTTTGTGATATTGTTCAGAAGGAGCTAGGGAGAAAGAACAAGCAGTGTATAGTCCCTTTCCTAAAATGTTTTATTAATAATTTGAAAGGATTATACCAAGACTACAGATGTGAGCACATGGTTTTTAAACACCTTCCAATTTCTCCCATTTACAGGAGGAACACTCAAGATGTTTATAAGGAAGCTGCATCGAACATAAATGTAAACAAGTGAAAAGACACATTTTAAATTGTTTTAATTTAGGCTGCCAGCGAGATACACGATTCCACAACATTTTTGGTTGTTTTGTCTATTTTCTTTTCCTATCTTTTTACAGTAGCGTTGAGTACTTCAGAATATAACATCCTGCTAAACCTTCAAAGTGATCTGAATAACACATTCAAAACACGGTTTGAAACTGCTCTGAAACATTTCCTCCTTTTTGCATATTTTCATTTAGAAAAATATCCTGCTTGACTAAAAAAACCCAAGTAGGTTTTTTACTCAAGTATTTCCCCAACACTGAAAAACCCACGTGATCCTGAACACCAGTGAATTAAGAACCAATTCTAAGCCTAGTGCTTCACACCTTCCCTCATCCCTACAAAGGTAAAACAAAAAACAGAGCCCAAAAAGTCAGAATTTTAACATCGCTCTAGCACAAACATCTCAGCTGCAAACGTCTACAACCATTTCTTTACTTCACAACTGCAGCAAGAGTTTGAAGCTACTGAAAGCAGCCAGCAGATTCTCTTACTTTGCAGAAATACAAAGGGATCACTAAGACAAACTAGTTTCTCTGTAAGGCCGCAGTATTACAAATCACGTTATTTTATCTGCAGAGAGCCACGTTACACCTTACAAAATAAGGTGGCTGTTCTTAATCCAGCAAAGCGATGCACACACCTAGCAGCCTGCCCGTTCTACTCGTCTACTACTCACCTGCGGTGAGGGGCAGAGGAGGAAAAGCTGATCTAAGGGGGGGGTCCTGGTTCGAGGTTGGGAGCCTGACGCACGGAGGAGGCTCCGAACCCGGGGAAGAGCACCGCTGTGTTTTTCATATGCGGAAGAACACTGAAGCGTGAAGTATGATCACAAGACTTGCCCTTACGTATGAAAAAGTGACTAGATTAAAAGCAAAGACGGGGCCAGAAGGAAGGGAGAAAAGCAGGCTTCAGTTACTTCATAAAAAGCTTCTCAATCTGAACCTAAAAATAAAATCAATCAGTTCCCTATTCACAGGAACTGGCTGTTACGTTGGTAGGAGTAGAGGTGAGCGGAAAAACTGCCTGCAGCCCAGGACGCTGAGAAGAAAGCAACACAGAGAAGCTAAAGCACTCTACGTCAAACAGGAGTAAGCTGCGACATTCAACAGAACCGACAAAGAGTTGAAAAATATATTTTATTCCTCCTGTACTGAAGTGACAACCCCGTACAAGTTCCCAATTATATGAAAACAGCTTTTGGTAACTCATTTTTGAGCTAAACCACTAATTTCAGCACAATAAGCCTAGCTTTAAAAGACAAAAAAAACCAACTCAGACTGAAGTCCACTTATTTGTTTTAACAAGTGTATTTTCCATGTAGTCCACACTGTCCACCTCTGCGTGTTCCAGGAGTTTGGCTGTGTAAAAGTTATCTACAACAATCATCTGAACTGAATACATCAGTTCTCCAACCACAAACAGTTCTCATAATTTAAAAAAATCACTTCATAATTTAAAATATATATCAATGACACTCTGCTTTTCTTTCAGCTAGAATGTACCAACATTACTAGCTGACTTAGAATATCAACTTGATTTGTGAAAAAAGCTTGCAAAAAATATATCAACTTCAAAATGTACAGAAAAGGACATTAGAGAGCTGATATTTTTGGGTTACTTAATGTATTTTAGAAAGAGTAGCAAGCTAGGAGTGAAGTACCCTATATTACAAATATTCAAACACCTAAGCCATACTGTATACACCGTTTTAGTGTAGTGAAGGGTTAGTTACAGAAAGCACGTACAAAGAACTGCAGCTTTAACTTATACTTGATCACGTAGGCGGGCCAGTCTCTGTGACAGCTCATCCTGCAGAGTTGTAAAACACAAAGAAACCAGCTATCAGTAATGGGAAAATTAATTCAGGAGAAGCTGTGCAATGGTCAAGCAATCTCATGTCCAGATGATATGAAATTATCTTGCGTGTAAGTCACAGCGAGATTTGATTATGACCTCGACAACGGTGTATCCGGTGAGACCAGAGGTCCATCCAGCTACCTGACCTCTAGCAGTGGGTACCTAGGAAGGAGTTTCAGGACACAGCAAGCAGAGATAGGTTGTGTTTTGTTTTTTTTAATGCATCATCTTTGCAAGTGTAAATCAGCTTTTACACAACTGCATCCTTATTTGGATGCGGCCTTGACTGACCACGGCTGGTATCCAACTGAACTGCTACAGCAAGACAGCAGTATGTCTAATTGTTTTAAGGGGCCTGGTATAAGGTCAAACTGAATTTTCAAAGAATGTGGAATACTTGGGGCTTCCCAAATATCCATCAGTTAAGATGAGGCTCCCTAAAGCCTTCTCCACGCATAACTGTTCTCTTTCTATTCCGTCAAATGCCCCTACAGTGGAAAAAGCAACCAACCAAAAGATCTGTGCAACTTCAGCATCAGGATCTGCTCAAGCACGAGAAATTCTAAGTTATCCATCTAGTCTAGAGCAAACATGGAATCCTTTGCACTAGTCCTTTCACACATTAAAGGGAAAAAAAAAAACCCCAAATGTTTGGTGCATGCTGCAGGAGATGGCCAGACTCATTAAATTTGGAATAGGTAGGAAAATCAAGTGTTTGGAACTCTGAAATAGACATGCAAAAATACACCTGCAACATCTAAACTTTCTGGATTTACTGGATGTATTGTTAAAATGATTTTGATTGCAAGACTGTTTTAACTACACACTATTTCTTTTGGACAGCTAAAGCCTAATTACAATTTAGCAAGGCTGTTTTGACCAAATGAAACATTAATTCTCCTACCAAATTTCTCTAGAAAACATCGATTTCAGTTGAATCTAATGTTTACCTGTTCTGCTGAGGCAACACTTGTACCAACAGAACCTGTCTGTCCTTGAGGTAGTTCCATGTTCAGATCAAGACTAATAGGAGAAAACAAAACAAAAAACACCCGAGTCAGGCACACATGGCTAAAGGAAGAAGCACAATAATTAATGAGCAGAGCGATACTGAGATAGCACAAGGCCACCAGCATCCCATGAATGCTGTACTCCAGCTAATTAGACACCTTCATCAGTAAACTTATTACCAAGACAAGTCATATATTATAACTAGCAATAGCTAAATAAATTCTGCTTAATCAGGACTGAGCAAGATTTCTGTTGAACAGAGGTATATCAGACATGGCGTATGTATGAATGGCAAAAAGTTCATTCATAAAAAAAAGTTTTCTGTAAGATTTGTCAAGAGTATTTATCCTCAAGCAAACAGAACGACACTTCCAACTTATGCGTCACCAAGGCAGCAAGCAAAATTCTCTGAAATATTTCAATACAACCCAAAGGCTTAAATATGTCACGATGACCTGTTTCACAATGTCTGGCTTGTGGGAGCAGAACCACATGAAATTTTAATGTGTTAAGAGGGGGGAAAAAAAGAGTAAAAGCGTGAAGAAACATGGCAAGGATTGCTAATGCTAAAGCAAATCCAAGTAGATAATAAAAGGCTATCCTGACATGACAAGTGACACATGATTTTAGGCTTCGGCACAACCATCCTTGCATCCTGACATTCACGGTAGCTCTGAGTGAAAACAGAATGAAATACTGGCAACTAAACAACTAAAAATGATGCCCTGAGGTGAATGGAAAATAGTGATTCTGTTCTGCTTCCAAGAGACAGACGCATTTGAAACATGGGTATCTGACCTTCAGTTTAACCAGAAAGGGTTGCTGGAACCAAGATTTAGTCAAGAAATAGTCACTAAAAATTTTACCTACCCTGCTTCATCTGCCATTTCCTGTAGAAGCATATCCACTTGGTTCTAGAGTAAAGAAACCAACATTGATTATTGCACGTTGTAGTTCATGACAACCTCTTCTGTTAAGTCTTGAGAGAACAGAAATTATGTCAACAAAGCTGATTTAAAGGTAAATGCCTTTTACAGAACATTTTTGTGCTTAACCACCAGAGGGCCCTGTATGAACTCAAAAATGACGAGTAGACATGCTCAGCCTGTTAAAATCCCACTAATTAGACTCTAGCTTCTGAAATAACGCTTCTAAAGAATTAAACTTACCTGTAAAAAAACCCCAAACACATACTTGAATATTTCAAGTGCTGATTATTAGCTACTAAAACACTGCTTTGCACAAGATGGAAAAGAGCCCATCTCCAATAGATTTGGGGTTAGGCTTGTTTATTTTATTTACAAAGCACCGTTTCCAGTAAATTTCTCTTTCGAACAAACTTTGCATTAGAATAGCACGTTTAGCTCCTTGTGGAATAGCACAGGGGACAGGCGCTAGGAATTCTGAACTATGTCAAGCATCATTTAAGGATTTTAGTAAACACATGTCCATAAATCGAAAGTAGGTAATTACCAACCTTTCCATTGCACATACTAATTTGGTGGTGATTAATGTCATTTTGTTAATATCAGCGAGTTAGAACTATTGATTTTCTCACAGCATATTCTGCTTTGATAACTAATGCTGCAGTGTCTTCTGGTTAAGACATTAAGAACTCATCAAAATGCTGTGTATGCAGTAGGAGGGTTAAAATTTTCAAGATCTAATATAAAATAAAGCCTGCTACAAGAGTGAAATAGACTAAAATGCATGTACGTGATCCTCTGTACTTGCAACTATAATTTGAAAGAGTCTCGTAATCACAAAGAAGCACAATGCAAAAGTAGCACAATGCTATGGCTCAAAGGAGGCAGAAAGAAGACAGACTTACCCATATGGTTTAAACACATAATTTTAAATCACCTTTTTTAAAAAAGCAACAAAAAAAAAAAAGGCTTTTCTTACTTGTGGCGTTGTTAGCGTGGTAGTGTTGCTCATAGTGTCTTCCATCTGTTGTGTCTGAACATCTAGTGTTTCAAACTGATGCTCAAATTTATCCATCAGTGCAGATATCTATTAAAAATACAAATCAAATCAATGATCTGCAGATAATGGAAGAGAAATATGTCTCCATTGGGAAAACCAGAATCACACTACAATGAAGGCTGCAAGTAGCTTTTGGAGATCAGACGCTTGCCCCACTGCCCTCCCAGCGTCAACTCTGAAGTGGATCAGACACCGCAGTTCAAGCAGGTTGGTCAGGGCCCTCTCCGCTCCAGTTCTGAGCGTCTCCATTTACAGGGGCTTCACAACCACAGTGGGCAGCCTGTTCCAGGATCTACCGGCCTCACTGCAAAACTTATCCTGATTGGAATTTCCCTATTCAAAACTTGTGTCCACTGCACTTTCTGGTTTTGATGCGTACCTCCAAGAAAATTAAGTATCCGTTTACCTTTTCCAAGTTCATGCTCTTCAGCGTGGCATCCATAGACTTAACTACCCCTGCCATTGACTTCGTTACCTGAAATGAGGTAAAGGAAATTATTTCAAAGAAAGAAAAAATGAGCAGTTTCTTACCAAGCTCTCTTCTCTCTACCCACAGAGCTTCTACACTATCAAATAGTAGGACACACATTTTTGAAGGCTCCTACCACTTCAAATTCTATAAATTAACTCAACCACTTGAAATACACATTCTGAGCTGAAACTTGCTAAAAACTGACATGTATATGGCGTTAACGTTTGTGGGTCTCTAGACCTGTCAAAAGTTAAGGAATGTATTTGGCATACAGATCACACAGCAGAATAAACTCTCTGGCTGAAGAGCAGTTCAGCAGTGTACCTTAAAAAACCACCTGAACTAAAAAAGATTTCTGGAATCATGAGTCCTATGTCACGACTTTATGTATTTGGAAGGGGAGCAATATCTTTGCAAAATAATCTTAAGCATAACCACACTGTATCCTTAGGAGCATGAGTAATAACAGCTAACAGAAGTTACTAGCTACAAAACAGAGTGGATAGCAATCTGTTTCTAAAGAGCAGCTGCCAGGGGGACTCCAGTACCAGATTTACTACTGGCTACATCTGAAACCAAAACTGAAACTTTTCAGCTCATTGTTAAGTCACTTCTAAGAAGATCAGAGGTCTCATCCTTGCAACAGTTTTGTGAAAAGATACTTACCTTGCCCATTGTCACTGCAGTCTGAACTCTTGCTGCTACAGCATCTACCCTGGCACTCATGCGCAAGAAATTGATGGCTTGGTTCTTCTGGCGGATTGCATTTTCCGCATGTATTCGTGCGACTTCCATGTTACCCTTCTGAATTGCCTGTTGAAAAAAAGAAAAAAAATAATAAAAGAAAAAGCATTTTCACCTTCCCTGCTCTCGAAAACATGATTTCTGAATAGCCTATTTAATTTTTGAAGTAAGCATCAATTCATCACAATATCTTTTCTATTAAAAGAGAAAATGAAACCCTCCCTCCTTCCCCAATAGTTCTCAAACTTTATCAAGATGTGAACCCCTAAGTTCCTTCCAAGGAAGGTATCTAGCATGCACTTCAAGTAGAAGGTTTTACAGAGTTACAGAAACGTAATTTTCTCTTTCCTAAAAACATTGCCAGTATCACGACCCAAACACAGATACATTTGGTATGGTTGTATCTCACAGGCAAAAATATAGTAAAATTAATTTAGCCTCTCTCTTTACTACTTCAAGGACTCAAAAACTATTTTGAAGTTCCTCTTCATAAACCCTTTTTAATATAAGATGATAAACATTAAGGTTAAACATTTTTAACTTTAAGAACAACAGTCTCTAACAAAATACATACAAGACAATCTTCTCAGGAAGCAAATGCCACAAGCTGTAGAGGAGGATACACAAGAATGTACCCTCACATTTATTAATAATTATAGGAAGATCTATAGTCATATATTTTAAGTCACAAGCATCTATCACAATATTATTAGCAGGCATATCAGAAAAATGGTAGAAACACCAGATATTTTCCTGCTATAATATGTAAACACCAGATCTGAAGAGCTTGTGTCAGACTCGCTGCTTACCTTCTTAATTTTCGCTTTCTCAGCCTTTTCTTCTTTGTCACATTTTTTTGAGTTCCTGTTGAGTTCCTTTGCAGCAAACTTCAAATTAAACAGGTGTTCTACAGCATGAGTTAAGGGTTCAAGAACAGATCAATCCTTCCATTGCAGTATTTTACTCTCCTGTTTGAGGTGCTACCAAACCTAGTGTATACTCTTTCCCCATTAGTGATATTAAAACTTGGAAAATGTTATTTAAGTAAGCCCTTGAAATTCCCACAATAAAGACGACCTACCAAGCTGCTTTACAATTATAATGCCACTTATCATCTGAGTTATAAATTTATAAGGCCATAAAAAATAAGTTCAGATCCCAAACTGGCTCGATTTAACATCAAACCTACTTCAGACTGATAAATACACAAACCAAAACTCCCCCAAGAGGAACTGAAAGCCTGACTCTGACAGCTACTTTCACTCACACACCCAGAGTCGCGTGAGTCAGTGAAATGGAAATGCAGTTACTGGCCTGCCTGGAACCTCCTCATCCAAAAAAGAGGGTGGAAAAAAAAAAAAAGCTACTGAGGAACAACAGACAAATTAACAGTGTAACAGCAAACTGGCTTGCCTGCCTGTGCCCAGGCACAAACCAGGAGGCAGGGCTGTCCTTTCAAGCCACGGCATGATCTCGGGTTTTAATTGCTCATGCAGCTCCTATACAGAGCGGTCTCCCAGCCCTGGGTCGCACGAGCGATTCTGGGGTCCCGGGCAGCTCTGTCACCTGACTTTTGGGGAAAGAATACTGAAGTGAGAAAGAGGCAATTATCTTTTTAAAAAGTTCAAGTCCTGCTTCAGCTGAAAGCTCTAAGACAGTACAACAAGGCTTCATAGTGACTTCGAACAACTGCATTAAGCTGTAACTGACAGAGAATTAAGTATGTGCTGTAAAAATAACAATTGGAAACTGTACTGTTAAAATACCATTAATGAAAGCTTCCCAACAGTATCAGTCTTTTGCAAACAAAACAGAAGTCAAGGCTTTATAGGCTTTTTTCATGCCACCTTGTGATATCCCAAGAGGAAGATGCAGCAAGTACTAAGATGCTTAACAGTTAAATGGAAGCACATAAGGCTAAACATTATGAGGTACTTGAGGCCTCTTTAATATTTCAAGTATATAAATTATTCCAGAACTAGGTGGGGTTTTTTTTCTTTAAAGTCCAGCCATGCATCATAGAGCTCTGACACCAACCTTAAGACGTCAGAAGCGTGTTGATGGATTTATTATCCTAGCCTACAGACATCACACGCAGGCTGCAAAAAGGTAATAGCTACGCCTGTACGTCTAGGGTATCTATTAAGGTAGCTACCAGTAACACTGAAGTTGCTGCTTGTATTTGTACTTCTCTGCCTCAATATCCAAGTCCCCATCCCTTTCCGCAGCACTAAGTGCATTGCACCGAGCCACAGATTAGATAATCTATCAAATGGGAAAATATCCTTAGGTTGATCATTCAAGTATACTTCAGGTCAGAGACCAGACTAATCCGGTAAAACACGACATCACCTATTTACATCAATTACACTGAAACAGCATTTCAGAGCAACTTATGTCGAAATAACTTCCTCAGTTACTCACTTGGGGCATTTACTTTTGACATCAGAAGGGCTCACCCCGCCACCTCCACAGCTCTTCCATCCCATGACGAGCGCATACTCGCTCCTCCCTTGCAATGTCTTTCTCGATGTGCCATAACCCAAGTGAAACCGCACCTCCACCAGCACCCGTGACTCAGAGTCACCTGCTCCAGCTCTCCCTCGGTCCTACCACAACAACCGGCAATGCCCAGCGCTGCCAGCACATTTCCACCGCACCCAGACCTCCGCGATCTTTAAGGCTTGCGTTGCCCCGGCGTTTGAAGATAATTTTATACAGCAAGAAGGTTTAAATTTGCCCACAGGGGTTTTTTTTCCCCACGTGTCACTTCTCGACAGCAGGGAACGCAGCCGGGTTTGCTCAGCTGAGAGCGGTCGCTGTTTGGGAGGACAGCTGGCGAGTCTGCCTCGCTGACATCATTCCAGTCTCTACGCAGCACTGGATGCATGGCACGTCACACCTCCCTGGTGCACAATTTGCACTGTTCTACACCGCAAATTGCATTTTCCGCCCCAGGGAGGCGGCTGCCCCTCCCTGCACTGCAGCCTTCCCCCCCCTC